>JAVDPK010000477.1:58520-69954 GCA_034780415.1 Cichlasoma orientale | reverse complement strand
CCCCCCCCCCCCCCCCCCCCCCCCCCGCCCCCCCAGTGCCACGGCTGGGTTAGACCTCTCAGGGTTAAAAGCCTTTTTAGCTCGTTGTGAATGACATAAAAGTTTGCTGGAACTCCAAATGTGTGTCAGTCCACAACTGAAAATATCCCACAGCAAGCACACAAGTTCCTCCTGTCTGTTTTTTTAAATGTGCACACGCGTTTTAAACTTGTAACATCCACCCGGGCACCAGCTGCCTAACCCTAACCCTAACCCACTGAGGATGAGGGTTAGGTGTTATTTTAGCATGCATGCTGATGAAGCGTGCACACGTTTCCTTTCAGACCTTTCACTTAACTCTGTTATAGTATTTCAGTCCGGACATGCCAAACAGGTGAACATCCCCAGTGCCTAACAGTTTATCCAGCCTGGTGGATGTTAGGAGGTTAACCCTGTGATGGGTCTAACCCCAGCTCTGAACCTTCACCCTAAGCTTGTAAATGTAAATGTTTTGCATGCATGTCAGTGAGAATTACTTTCTTTGTACTCTGATTGCCAAGATTTGGAGAACAATGTGAAAACAAAGACATATTCTGAGTGTTATGGTCTGAATCATCAAAGCTGATGACCTCACGGATTAAGAAATGACTGTGCTTTCATTAGATCAAATTTGTGAGAGACTGTGATAAATTGATGCATTAGTTCATCAGTGAGGCGTGGCACATGCACGGACCGCCGTCACAACCCGTCAGAGGTGGCTGTGAATTCCCAGATGCAGCGGATTCACTGGAGGTGTAATGATTTCCGTATCGGTTTCGCTGGATCTAATGATTTCCGACGCAGGGCGCCACCTCACCCTTTCACACTTTCCCGGCGTTGCTGCTGGAACCTCCATGCACGCTTTGGGGGTTGCATGCATGCATGCGGGCCTCCGTTAGACCCCCTCTGCAATTTCAAGTCTGACCGGTAAAAGCACAAATTTCAATAAAACAGCTGGGAGACATAAAATTCTGCAGAGCAGATGATTAAGGTGTGATGCGCATGAGTGAAAAGCAGACCCCTCACCCTCTTCTATGAAGTTTGTTGATTTAAAGGAAACTGCATAACCACATTTTCACACCTAGATCATCGCTCTCTCTCTCTCTCTATAAATAAACGCTTTCAAGACAAGTCAAACAGTTCGAGCCAACCTTAGGGTAAGAGAGGCACCGTCAGTCAGTCAGTCAGTCAGTCAGTCAGTCAGTGAGACAGTCAGTCAGAGAGGACACCACTCGGCCTGTAGCTGACCTCGGCATTGCTCCTACAGGAACTGAAACCACCAGCCCGGATTGGGAATCAAACCGAAGACTCAGCAAACACTCGGGGGTGATACAAGCAGGGATATGATGGCTACCACTGTGAGGGCTGCAGTCTGTCTGTGCCTGTGGCTTTTTGCCTGTCAGGTCAGAGGATCTCACATTCCCCAAGAAATGAACAGGACCATCCAGAGCCTCCTGCAGCACTATGTGAGTATTCGCTGCACAACTTCTACTTAGTACTCGTGCAGTACCACTCTGTGTAGCTCTACGGGCTTTGTGTTTCCTCTCATTTGTCACAGTGATGCTCTCACCACAAACACACACACACACACACACACACGTGCAAAAGAAACCTTTATCATTTTCCACTTAAGTGTGTGGTTAAAGGACCATTTTCACCCACGAGCTGCTAAATATTATACGCAGCCTTCGGCGTCATATGCAGTAAACTTTATGAGACTGACATCAGTCATGTGGGGATGCAGAGGTGCAGAGATGCTGCCTTAGATGGTGCATTCAGGGACAATCAATGAAACTCACATCATGTGTGATGTGGGAGTGTCCCTGAACGCACCAGCAGGTTTCTCTGTTTTAAAACAGCTGAAATGTGTGTCACAGTTTTTTATTCTTCCATTTTTGCAGCTTGTTTTTGCCATTTGTTTCTTTTCTTAACAAATGTAAACTTCATGCCAGGCAGTCCTTGAAGGCACTGCTAATAACAGAAGGTTATAAACACAGAAACAGCTGAACTCATGCCAGCGTTTATGAATGCTGTTGGATTATTATTGCTCCTTTATGAAAAAACACTTTTTTAGACAGCTTTGTGAATTTATTTACAGTCTCCAGACGTGACCTCAGAGACAGTATTCCTGACTGCCTTTGAATGCACCAGTGGGACTACTCTCCAAAGTTTTCATTTTTAGTTATTGGTTAAAAATATTGGACCTGTTAGTCTGAATTATTCTCACTCATGTCCCTGATGCAGCAGCTAGCCCGCTAACAAAACTAGCCGGCTTCCAGTGACATTCAGAATCTCCTTTTTTAAAATGTTATTAGCGTTTAAAGGCGTAAACGTCCAGGCTCCTGAGTGACATGAGCCTCTCCGGTCAGCTGATCAGCATCTTTAACCTTAACCCTCGGCCCGTCAGGCCGGCTCAGTTTTATAGGTTAACGTTTCCTGAGTCTTCAAACTGTGAAGCACTTTGTAACAGTTTTATGAAGTTATTCTCGATTATTCGTGTTTAACACAAACTCTAAACATCTGTTTTTGTGTCTTTCGCAGAAGATTTCCAACAAGGAACGATTCGATGGGAAGCCCGTTTTCCCAAATGAGCTGCTCGGTGGAAAAATGGAGGTGAGAGTCATTTGATTGATGGGAACACGTAGTCTGTCCACAAAATGTAACACGCCCATGCCGTCCATAGAAATGGCTCTAAAGTTTTACATTAAGTGCAAACTTCTCGTGGCACATGAGAGAATTTGGGAAATACACGAAGCAGTAAAGACCGGAAACGGTGCCGGATCCCATCCCAATGCAAAGAAACTAGAGGCAGTGTATCCATCCACCCCGTCTCTATCCTCAGCATCTTCATCACTAAAGTGCATTTCCAGATGGTGTTATCATAATAAGTGCCTGCTCCACATTGACTTTTAGATTTCTGTTGAAGAGTGAAGACAGAATGTGATCAGGCAGCTTTAAAGCTGTTAGCAGGTATATTAGCGACCTCTGGAAAGAGCCAGGGCACCTGCTTCCTCCTGCTTTCAGCCTTCACGCTCCTAGCTTCAGGAGTCCACGCTAACATCTCCACTGAGGTTGTTTCGGGCGGCGCTCGATGGTGGCGAACCTGCTCTCGAGCTCCACCATGTTTGGCTAACACGTACTCCCTGAGTCAGCAGGCAGCTGGTATTTCCAGGTTTTGTCTTTCATGCTGAACCTGCTTGTTTTTAGCACTGGAGTGTGAGTTGAGGTTTTTGTGGGTTTTTCCTTTGCTTTGCTGGCTCTGCAATATGCAGCCTTTCTGCAGCTATTCTCAGATCCTGATCGAACTTTCACTTTTCATCAGCATTGCTGCAAGGCCGCTTTATGGCTGGTTTCCAATGCTGAGCGCCAAGACGGCTCAGACTGAAGCTCCAGTCTGCAGTGTTTTACTAAGACGGGAGTCAGGTTCAGGTTTAAGGGTTGGAATAAAAACATAACTGGAGAAGTTTCTTCAAATGTTTAAGAATCTTTATAACTGCAGTCTTATTGATTTTATTATATGTGGAGCCTGAAACTGTCACCGTGCCGGCGCGATGATCAGAGCAGATAACGACAAACTTCACGGTGGATGAAAATAAAGAAAATGGAGAAAACTTGAAGCAAACTGATGTAAAACTCGTCAGTTCGCAGCTCTTGAGTTACTTTGGTCGGCGCCGGCTCGCTCGGCTGCTTTTATTCATTGTTTCAAGTCGAAGAAACATTTTGGCAGATTAGTCAAAAAAGCTGGAAAAAGTAATTCATGCACACGGTGGTACACGGGGCAGAGGCTGAAGGTGGTATTTAGCATAAAGTCCACGGCCACCCACTGGGTTTTCCTGTCACCTACCATGAAGCACCGTGGCAGGTGTGGCATGTCATATTTTTGACATTTTTTCCAGTTCAGACACTTCCAATGACTCATGATAGCTTTAACACAGTCTGCCCCCCCATCTGAGGAAACGTCTCTCACATCTGAGCTGCTTCTGTTTGGTCAGTTCCTCTGTCTCAGGTTACAGGACAGAGTGTCATCATCTCTCATTTCATTTCCAAGCTGGTTTCAGTGCATGGATGTGACAGCAGCAGTCACTGAGCGGCATTTCCCTTTCAGGCCTGATCTACACTCAGCTTAACTGTTGTGTGGGAAACCACAGAGTTTTTCCATTGTCTAAAAAGCTTTTAGCACCTTTTATAAAGTAATCTAGTCTTTATACCGCAGCTTTTCTGTAAGTTTATTTACTTCTGTTTTCAGCTTTTAGACTTTGAGACGCCAGAATCAGGAAAATGTCACATTTTTGGTCTCAGGGCATATTTAGTAAAACCAGACATGAATCATGTGCACTTTTGTTTTATTTGGTAAATATAAAAGAAGTAATCATTTCATGCCGTTGTCTCTGTGTCTCTCTTTCTCAGACCAAACTGGTCTTCATGGGTGCCGTTTTAGATTCCTACGAAAAGCTGCTCGGACACATGTTGAAGCAGCTGCCCACTCCGAGCCCCCAGACTGCCGGGAGCAGCGCCCAACCTGGCTCTGCCATCACCGCCGCCTCCAGCGGCGCCAACAATGCGGGATCGGCAGCGGGCCGTGATCTCGGGTCAGATCTGAAATACATCCTGAGGAAGGTCCAGGAGCTGAAGAAGCACCGCTATCTGGAGCAGGAGAAGCTTCTGCAGGGGCTGCAGACCCTCAGACACATCAAGGTAGAGAGCAGTCTGAATGATTATTGCTTCCTCTGCAAGCAAGCTCAGGGGGGGCCGGGTCAGTGGGGGGGGCGGGGGGCCGGGTCAGTGGGGGGGGAGGGCTGGGTCAGGGCCGGGGGGGCCGGGTCAGGGTTATGGTTACACCGATGATGACTTAGACCTCACAGGGTTAAGGTGAAGCTTTAAGCAGGGCTAACCTTCCACTGCAGTCATCGTTACTCTGAAAGCTCACAAAGCTCCTGCTCAGGGAGTCTCATGAGGGCTCTGAAACATTTAAGCTGTTTTCCCTCACAGCTGTGGTCATGTGACATCATTCAGTACTGACAAAGCTCCTCCCTGTAGCTGCGTGATCAGCATTAATGGTAAACTTGTCTTTGTGTCTCTCCTGTAGATGGACGACCGCATCATTCAGAGCAAAGCGCTCTGGCAGCTGCCGCAGCTGTACGAGGAGGCGAGCTCACTCCCCGAAATCAAGATGCAGCGGCGGCGCCGGCGCCGGCGGCAAACAAAGGCCAAAGGTCGCCCGAGGGTCTAACCGTGACCTGAAGGGCATAAATTTCATCAACTGAATGTTTGAACTTAGAGCCAGTGTGCTGAGTAGTTTTTAACATATTTCTGAGATTCACAGCGGACCAGCAGCCTAAGCCTCATCATTTTAGAGCCTAGGAATAATATTTTTTATATAAACTTGGTGTGTGATACTTGAAACAGTATAAGTTGATCCTGCAGAACATTTTCACTGCATCCTGAGATAACTAATAGTTTTTATCTGAAAAACTGCACAATATTAACAGCTCAGGAAACAGAGATGATGTTTAAAATCTATTTTTAGTAAATATTGTGTTACTTTTGTATTTTTAAAAATGTATAAAAACAAATCTGAATTCTTTCTGAGTGAGAATTGCTCCTGATGCACTGAGATTGGACTGCAGTGGAGAAATGGGCGGGTCCAGAGTGACTGATTGCTGATTGGACAGAACTTTGCAGAATGTGCAGGTTTTCAGATTCATCACACTGAAACATTGTGTATTACACACGGGATGACCGTGTGAAACATGTTTATGTGATGGATTTCTTGTGCAATCTTCACGATTTTACTCTGTAAGTTGACTTTTTGTCACCGTTACCAACTTCTCCACTGCAGTATCGATGAGAACTGATGTTTACAGTTCAAAGTACTTAAATGTAGTACAACAGTACTGTTTATTTTACTGACATGCTGTAGTTTTCTTTATTTATTTGCTATTTAAGTTGTTTATTGTTAATTATTTATTGTTAATTTATTGATTGGCACAGGACATCAAATGCCCCTGAATAAAGCACAATGCAGCAGATTATGTTTCATGTGTTTGCTGTTTTTTATGATGATGCACTTCGTTGTAGGTTTGATGTGACCGGTAAAGTCCTCGGTCCTCCAAAAACCCGGGCTATGGTCAAATAGTCCCAAAAATATCTCCTCCTGTGCTTCTTCCCGACCTTAATGGAAAACATTAAGAAGAAGGAAAGGAGTGAAGGAGAATGCACGAGGACTTAGGAAAAGAGGTGCAGCCAGCCCTGTCTCACGGTCACGACCTTTAATCTGTTGATTCCTATTGCTGAACATTAATTTTCAATTTTCTTCATGTTTCTCATGTCCGAGGTGCAATATGAGAACAATATGAAACGCGTAACTCACAAGTTTGTGTTCACCGATGTGAAAAACAACAATTTGTGACCACGATCACCTAAAAGTTGATTCATTGCGTGCCGTGAGACCGGGCTGTCCACCCACGCTTACACCAGTCCTCAGAAACGTGTAACTTCTGCACGGCGAAATGAAACGTTTGTCATCCCATTTCCTGCTGCAGAGATGATCAGTGTAACGCTTGCTGCAGTGCATCACCGCCTAACGCACGGGCAAACGCACAACATCCCGGCAGGCCCGGGTGGGCTGCATCACGCTCCCATGTCAGCCAATAAGCAGCGAGAGAAGGCCACATTTCACACTGGGAACAAATGAATGAGAAATAAAACACATCTGTTCCTCAGTTTTGAAGCACTGAATTGTTTTGTTTTTTATGTACTTCCTGTTTTATTTACTTTATGGGTTTTTGTTTACTCAGTTTTAGTCCTGGTTCTATTGTAGTTGCTATTTGTATATATCGTATATTTAGCTCCTGTTTGGGCGCTTCTGTTATTCTGAAGTATTTCCAGTATCACTCGCGGTTGTTTCAGTTCCAGTTTATGGTGTCGTCTCATCCTGCTGTGTTTTCCCCTTCTGCTAAATTCACTCACTCAGTGATGTTTGAGTTTCTTTTCCTGTTTTATTTTGGTAGCTTACTTAAGATTGGTTTTACTTCCTCCCCCAGCATTGTCTGTGCCTCAGTACTCTCCCTGATTACCTCATGTGTGTATAAATAGTCCTTCCTTTGACTCAGTGTCTGTTGCACTGCCTGGTGTGTTGCCCTCATGGACTCATGTGATTGTTTTGGCTTTCTCTTGGCTTGTTTATGGATTTTTGTTTTCTGCATTAGCATCTGCCTCTCCAGTACATGACAGGTTCCCCTCCCCAGCAGCCTTGGGTCCATGAGCAAGGTTTAAGCAGAAAAAGAAACTATTAAGAGGAAGCTTAAATAGTAAAATGACAAAGTGTTCTGTGGAATAAGATGTTTCTAAATGTGTAACTGGTGTATGGAAGAGTGCAAGCAGTATGTGCTCCAACTGCAGGTCAATCCTTGCAGTAACGGTGGGGCTGGAGGGAAATGACTTTGATAACATCCAAAATGTTGCCCCATGTTGATCAGAGCTCATCTCAAATGTCCAGCAGAGCTGCAGCTATAGAAAACAAGACTGCCACACCGCTTTGCCAAAATTCCAGTCTGAGCACCAACCAAAGCGGAGAACCCAAAGGTTCCTCCAAAGAAAGGAAAACCAAAACGCCACAAGACACCAAACCAAGAGGAAACCAGGCTGCACCAAAACTCAAAGAACAAGCTGTGGTGATGACACCAAAACAACCAAGTTAGACACATGACGACACCAGTGTCACGTTTATTTGTCACATACACAGTTACACAGCTGCTTCTGTACCAGAGCTGTACTAATAAAGAGGAAGCACAAACAGAGAAGAATTTCAATCAGTTTCAATCACATAATTATCAGTTAACTATAAACCTGAGGCTTGAGTCCCACACACTGGCACAACTCGCTGTCCTAATGAGGACGCATGCAGGATCTTTCTTTCAGCTTTTATGTTTGAACACAAAAATCAGCCCAAAGTGACGCTGCTGCAGAAACATGGAGGCCACAAGCCTGATTCTTATCACTGCCTTTGTGACCTGCAGTATATCAGGTCTGCAGACACGCAGCGTTAGCATCATTCTGGGTTCTTGGCTAGCTTTGTGTTAGCATGCTGTCTGTGCAGATTCTTGCAAAGAGCCAGTGTTGTGTTAGCAGCATAATCCAGGTGTTTCTGTCCTGGATGCAGTTTGGACTTTAGCATCGTGCTCTTGTGATCTTTTGTGCAATAAAAATAAAAGTACTGTTCATGTTGCCGCTCCTCAAAAGCTTAGATGTTCCACTTTTTTCCTCCTCCATCCACATGAACTGAAATCAGTCGATTGTAGAGCGCGTGCAGGAAGAAAAAAACATTTTCTGCCTGCCGTGCAGATATCTGAAGAACCTCAGTTACACAAGTAACATCATAATTGTAACTTTAATGTTATCACTGAATTTAGTGCAGGGACATGTTTACTGTGTTATTGAAAAATGTAATGCGATTACAGTAATGCGTAACTTTGGAACGTGTTACACCCAACACATTTGACTCCAGCATAGTTTGGTATACAGAGGAGTTCATGCTTGACTCAGTGACTGCAAGGTGCCCGGGTCCTGCGGCTGCAAAACCAACCCGAATCATCACCCCTCCACCACCGTGCTCACAGTTGGTATGAGGTGTTGCTGATATGCTGTGTTTGGGTTTCTCCAAATGTGCTGCTGTGCATTATGGACAAACATCTTCTGTCAGACGGCTTGTGGTTTGTTCAGGTGCAGCTTTGCAAACCTAAGCCATGCTGCCATGTTCTTTCAGAGAGGAGAGGCTTTCTGCTGGCACTCGCTCCAAACAGGCCGTACTTGTTCAGTCCTTTTCCAGCTGTACCGTCATGAACCTTAACATTTAACATGCTAACTGAGGCCTGCAGAGTCTGACTGCATGCAGTCGTGAGTCGTTTGTTTTGATTCATTTTGATTTGATTTTTGATTATTCTGCTTACTGTACACTGTATGGAGCATTCATTTACGTGATGCAGCTTCACGGCACTCTGTGCAACTCCAATGTTGGCTCTCATTGCATAAATAAAACCATGGTAGCATCATCTGTATCACAAGCATAAAAGCCAGGATATTTATCTATGCTTTGCATTTCACAAGCTTATCATTCTCTTTTAATATAATATCTTTATCTGTAACTCCATAGTTATTTTCCACTATTTTTAAGGGCTGATACAGATTTAAAAACACATGAATTCAGAGTGATTTCCATGTTTTGTGGACTTGCACAGGCCCAACAATAAACTCACAGACCACAAGCCTCTGCAGGCAGACAGGCGGGTCTGGGTGCTTCTGCAGCCACAAGTTAGACCCCCGCCCTGCAACCCACAGCTGTGATGTCACTTCCCGTGACATCACTTCTGGTAAATGTCATGTAGCCCTTCTTACAGTAAGTGCAGCACCTGCCCACAATGCACTGCGTGTTTGTGTGTGAGGCTGTGACTTCTAAGAACCAGAGCTGTGCTTCCCCACAGAAACAAGAGCTGCAGCATTGTGTGTCTGTGTGTGGTCAATGAAGAGTCTTTGAGGGACTTCACAACCGTTGTAGAAGACAAACACGCAGCAAAAAATGTTTTTTATGGGGATCAGTTTTTACTTTCTTTTTGTCTTTTTTATGCATAGAGTGAAGACTCAGCAAGCCAACGTTATAAGTGGAGTTCCCCAAGGTTCAATCCTAGTGCTTCTTTTATTTATATATTTACATTCAATTTCTTTGTTGGTTAAAGTCAACAAACACTTTTCTATGCATTATTTTTCATGCTGCTGACCACTGAAACTACAGTTAGGGTCATTTCCTCAATCATTTAGTCACCAGGACAGCTGCCAAATTTGCATGGAAATACTGGTAAAAACTGCATTTATAACTGTGCAGATAGCATAACAATTACAAAGCTGTTACACTGCAGTTACACTAAAACAGCGAGTTTTATTTTATTTTTTATTTTACCAAATAAATGCCTACTAAATAAAAGCATTATTATTGTCCACATTGTGGATTTTTTTTACATTTTATGTAAAGTTTTTTTTATTCATTGAGTGCAAACTCTCACGGTGTGCAGGCATTGTTGAAGCCTTCTTGCATTGCATCAGGAAGCCTGTTATTAAGCAGCTTAGATGCAGAAATGATAAAAAAAAAAACAATAGCTGACACGTTGTAGGCGGTAAATGAGAATCGTGGCAGTTATAAATGACAACACAGGCCAGTAGATAACGTCTCTGTTTGGACTTGTGTTTGTGCTGCTGCATGGTGGGGCTGTGATATCGAAGCGTCGAGGGGGTGGACTGCTGCGTTTCAGCAGGACTGCAGTGGAAAACATGACGGCACAGAGACTCAACTTTTACCCCCCACCTCTGTTTCTGCCGCCGCTCTGCAAGTGTGTGTTAGTGCAGGTTTCATTGTGAGTCAGTGAGTTGCAGATGCTGCTGTGAGAAAATAGAAATACATTTTTGCATGTCTTCAAATGGCAGATAATATTGAGAATGAATTCACTCAAAGTTCTGAGCTGCTGCAGCAAACGGGCGCCACGGAGCATGTTTCGTTTTCTGGTAACGCCAGCAGCTCGTTTAAGCAACACCCGTGCCTTTTAAGAGATCCGCAGGAAAGGAAACCACAAATTAGATGGTGTTGGATTGCTTTGAAGGAAAGAATGTCTGACACTTAAGATCAAAAGAACTCATCAGTACTGAAATTAAACAAAACTCAGAAGAAAACGACTTTAATGAGAGTCTGCAGGCACGCTAGCAGCTCTGTGAGGCTAAAGGCTAACGTGCTATTTTTAAACGTGTAGTCCACCTTTAACCCTTCCATAGGAACTAATGGGGTAAGAAGCAGCCAGGTGCTGCTAATCAGATGCACCTGATTAACTGATCATCGTCAGTGTGAGCACCTCTATAAAAGCAGATGTTTTGGAAGTTTGCAGGTGTGGCGCATTCAGGTGTGTTTTTACACAATGCCACAATCTTCCCAGGAGCTGCAAAACACTCAAGAGCCTCATCTCTGACTCCACAGGCCTCTGTTAGCATGTTAAAGGTTCAAATTCATGACTGAACAAGTATGGCCTGTTTGGAAGGTTTCACTTCAATTCAGTTTATAATGCAAAGTCACAACTGCCAGGAGAAAAGCTCTTCTCTCCTTTGGACCAAAGTGCAGATGTTTGTCCAGAATGCACAGCAGCACGTTTGGAGGAAGCCAAACTCAGCACATCAGCACCAACAGCTCAGAGCAGCTGTCAGCACGGCGGAGGAGGGATGAGGATTTGGGCTCCTTGCAGTCACTGAGTCAACCATGCCGAGCACACACGCTGAAAAAGAAGAGAATGAAGGTGCTGCAACGGCCCAGTCAGAGTCCAGACCTCAGCCTGACTGAATGCTGTGTGTGTGTGTGTGTAGGGGGGGGGGGGGGGGGGGGCTT
>JAVDPK010000477.1:26281-38409 GCA_034780415.1 Cichlasoma orientale | reverse complement strand
ACAAACAGAAGGTATGAACAGCCCCCCCACAAACAGAAGGTCTGAACAGTTTGGAGAGCAACCATCTGAAAGCAAACTGCTTAAAGTTCATCTACATGCAGTCTGAAGTTCTAAAGATTCCCAAATTCCATCAGGAGCCATTGGAACAGGTCAGGTTAGGTTCTGATGCTTCAGCTGATAATTCCTGCGTACTCTTCACACTTGTGTTATTGTGGACAAAGTGCCAAAGAGGCAAAAATAATAAATGAAGAAGCGGCGCGTCTCCGTACCGTCAAAGGATTATGGTTGTTGTTGCGAAGTGGCGGCAGGGCGACGGGCGACGTAGTCTGAGAGCCGCTGTGACCGGGAGAGTAGACCGGCTCGCCCGTTTTGCCTGAAAGAGAGAGAGAGAGGATGAATTTTAAGGAGTTTCTATGTTAACTTTCATGCTGTCATGTAAAAAACAGAATTTGCTTCTACTGGCCCGGCTTAGACTGGAAACATAGAAAATGATGAAGAGACTGAATTAATTTTGGTGTTTCAGAATAAAGCCTGACAAAGAAGACGAGACGGACCGTTTGAATTATGGTCCCTTTAAGTCCGAGACACACAGCTTGACCCGCACGGTCTGAGGAGACGGGTGGTGACCAGTGTGCCATCTAACAAGATATGAATTCACTCCGTGGTGGAGGAATGGGAAGAATGGAACTGCCTCCAATTACTCCAGCTGCACTGGAGCTGGAATCTTTAGCTCAATATCTAAACAAGAGCTGCAAAACTCTCCAGATGCAGCTTAGATAAGATCTGCTGCTTTGCATCAAAGGAAACTCAATATCTTCAGGTTACACTGTTTAGGACAGTAGCATTTATTTCATTTGTAAATCTGACTGCTTAGTGGTCTGCAAAATTATCTACTAAATCTCAGGTTTTACATCATATATTAATGCAAACATTCAAATCTGATGAGTGCCGATCAACACCAGCAGCTCGACGTCCTCGGTTTAGTAACATGACTTCAGCCGTGAACCTCCCATGACCTCCAGCTTTATCAGCTCCCATCATCAGTGCCATCACGTCTCTCCATCTGCTGCACAATACAAAAACACTCTGCACACCTGACTCACACACACAAACACACCTTTCACCTACTTAGACGTCTCACTATAACAATGGCAGCATATGCAGAGGAGGCAAAAGTACACTTTCTGTACTTAAGTATTAGTACTTGTGTTAAAAAATACTTTGGTAAAAGTTGAAGTACTGGTTCAACTTCTTACGTAAAAAAAGTACAGGCTCTGAAATGTACTCGGAGTAAGAAAGTAAAAGTATCAGGTTGTATGAATGTTGGATTCAGTGAATGAATCTGAGCAGCTTTGATTCAGACTCATCTCTGCTGCACTGATCTAACCTGTAACTGTGAGCATGAACACAGAGCTTTACTGTAAACTGACCTGTTCATCCTGCACTAAACTGCAGTATTTTCATACAGTCTTTGAAGTACACAAAGTTAGCATACCTCAGTTTGTTTTGCAGTCCTTCCCTTTAACTCTAACCTCTCTGCTTCCTCTCCTGTCCTCTTCCTCATCTCTCAGTGAAGTCATCGCTCATTATTTTCTCTCCCTGAAACTCAGCAGCTCTTCTTTTAGCTCGCAGACGCACTGTGTGACCAACTGCACACACTTTGTGTGTTTGCTGATATTTGTTGAGCATTTAGAAACGTTGCATTTAAAATTACCTGCAACACGTCACTCCCTTTATACTCGCTCCTCTTCAGTAGCACTAGCTATGATGCTGAAGTACCGCGAGCACAACTGGACACGGGTACTCAGTCCGGCCCTTGTTAGCCCTGATTATAGCGCTATAAATGATAGATAAATTATCTGGTTTGGCCTCTTTAATCTGTTTGTATGGAATAAACCCCGGGGATGGAGGATATGCCAGTAGGATTCTCTCGTGTGTTAGTGTTCCTCCATTTAGGCTCAGATCGTTTGACTCGCAGTGACGGAAATACAAACTTCTCTCAGACGTGTTAAACCTAAAGTAACGAGTCTGTTTGAAAATGTAAGTGAAAAAGAGTAAAAAGTGTAAATTTGTGTAAAATGTGGGGAGTAAAAGTAAAAAGTAGTCAGAAAAATAAATATTCAAGTAAAGTACAGATATCTGAAAAATCTACTTAAGTACATTAACAAAGTATTTGTACTTCGTTACTTCCCACCTCTGAGCATATGTAAATAAACGTAACACAAAAAGTAAAGAAACGTGTGTTTGATTGTTTCTTTGATGTAACGATTGGTGATAAATCTGATCCTGCTGGAAAGCCTGTTTATGTCCCTTCAGCGGAGCCACGTTTGTAAGGAAATGAGGGCTGAGCAGCAGAGTAGAGCATGTTGTCTGTGCCCGTGAAAAACTGAATGAAGCGAGTGAAGAAAAGAGAACTTTGTAGCTGCTCCATAAACCCTGTTTGTTCCACACAGAAAAACTGCAGTACGGAAGTTAAAACATGCAGATGAACTGTTAATACGGAAAAAGTATTTCTTATCCGATTACTCAAGTAATTGATGGAATAATCAGTAGTCGATTACTAAAATAACTGATAGCCTTAGTTTGGATAGCTTTTTTCCTTTAATAAATGAAATAATCATTTAAAAACTCTATTTTGTATTTTATTTGCTTATCTTTGTCTGATATTAAAAAGCGTTTGATGATTTGAAACATGAACATGTGACAAATGCACAAAAAACCCCAAAAATTTCACAGCATTGTATGTATTAATGCACACACACACACACACACACACACACACACACACACACACACACGTACCAAAAATAGAAGCAGTGCAGTCTGTACAGTGCGATGCAAACACAGCATAATAAAGCTTGAAGTGGCTGAAAGCTGCGTGCTCCACAGCGCAGGAGGACGGTCAGCAGGAGCGAGCTGTTAACAGCTGCAGACTGAAGCTAACCGCCTCAAATAGCCTCGGGCTGGACTGACCCGGGCCAAAGCGATCCTGTTCAGTCTGGAGTCAGTCCTGCAGATTGACTTGGTCTAAGGAGGATCAGGGTTTTAATATAGCCTCGTAATCTGCAACACAGAGCCTACCTCTCCGTCTCCCTCTCTGCAGCTTCACCGTCTTTAATAGCAACATGACGACAGCAACGCCACACACAGGTCAGAAGTCAGGGTCACAATCCATAACTGCGGAGCCAGGAGTTTAACAGCCGCTGGGTGATAAACAGCGCTGCACTTTGAACGACTTTCCTTCCACCACTCTTATCTGCTTCTGCCCCCGTCGAAGGGTTCACGGCCCGACTCTGAGCGGCGGCGGTGTGAAAAGGAGAAGCAGCAAGCAGCTGAGTGTTAAACTGAGAGCAGTTTCTGAGGGAGCAAAGCTGTCACTTTCACATCATTTTCAATGGGGAACCAGTGAAAAAAACAAGTGCTGTCACAACATGACCACATACTGATGTACAGGGTTTACATGCAGAGTTCAAAAACTGCCCCCCCCCCCCGAACACCCAGAAACGACATGCTTGAACAGAAAGATTTTTGGACAACAGCAGATTGGGTCTGAATTTGTTTTGGAGAAATGCTTCTTAAACTTCCAGTCGCACCGTGTTGGGAATCAAAAGGTGGACGATGACAGTCAAAGTTTTCATGTTTCTCTGCACTGACGGAGCTGCTCTGTGTGTTCACACCAACTGTGAGCACTGAAGAAAAACAGAAAACCACAAGGAGAAGTTCAGCGGTCAACTCTTCTCACCTCCACACAGCGCTCGAAGCTGGCGTGAACTTCAGAGTGTTTGGGTTTCAGTGTCTCGGAAACTTATGGACACAGACGCCTGCAGCACGATGGAGGTGGAGGGGGGCTTCAGACAGACTCCAGGGTCTGTCAGTACATTTCTGCGTGCTGTGAATAAAGCCAGAGCGGCTGCTGCAGCAAAGACGGACGCAGCAGCACAACTTTTTAGGGATGAAACATTTTAAAAACCTTTGGAGCAAAGTCAGCAATCTTTCAGTGTTTCAGGTTTCACATGTAAAGTTAGTTTAAATAAGAGCCCAGAAGCATTGGGGTCTGTCTGTGTGTGTGTGTGTGCCCTGCCTCTCACACTATGGTAGCTGGGACAGCCTCCAATGCCTCATCCCTCCCCACAACCCTGAAAGGATAAATGGGAGAAAATGGACGGATGGATGTTCAGTAAGGTACTCCAGACTCACTGCATTAAGTCTGTGTGGACCTCTCATGCCTGTGAGCTTATTCGCCCTCCATAAAATGTCCATATTTTCTGCAATAACTGAATCAATCTTTGGTAAAGCAGAGGGCTCCAGACAGTTAAAATGTTTTCTGAATGGCTGGAAATGAAATCCGGCTCGTCTTGGAAACAATAAACGGATAACAAAGAGTTCGGACGAATGAATGAAGGCGAGCGGCAGCGCGGACCCTCGCAGGCCGCCGTCCCGCAGCCTCCTGTGCCGGCGCACGTCGAAGCAGACAGATGGTCCATGCTGCTGCTGTCCACCTCTAATCTGAACCTAATCCTGCTAATGAGGATGACTCGGAGAGCGAGGCAAAACCGCACCAGCGAGTGCACGGCCGCGCGCCACAGGACGCCGAACAACTGCGTGACGAAGCAGTATTACTGCGAACTGTCGCAGTAATACTGCTAATGAGGGCTGGAAAACACAAACGAGCTGCATCTCTGCAGTCCCGCTAATGACGCCAAGCATCACAATACCAGCCAACACTGAGGAGGTGATCCACACACAACAAGCCTCTCTGCTGGGCTCAGAAACACAAAATGATGAGTCCTTTAACCAATCAGAGGACAGAAAAGATGACTGCATTTCTGAAATATTTGGTCCTTCTTTAGAAAGATTTTAGCTTCTCTGTGAACAAAAAACCTTTAAGTCACAGTGGGAATATCCTGTCTGATCACATTTAATGGGCTAAACCTTTAATCTGCTCGGCAGAAATATATTTATCAGATTCATAGATTTTAAAAAAAGGCAATTTCCTCTCCAGAGATGTAGCTATGCTGTTTGCAGACTGGGACTGTTCTGTTTGGCCTCAGTATGCAGATCATCCGATTATCAGAGCACATCGGCCTAACAGGGGAGGATCCCCGGTTCGATCCTGGGAGGAGCCACAGGTCCCTGTGGGGTTGTGTCAGGAAGGGCATCCAGAGGAAAACTCTCCCAAATTCACCGTGGACGTGCGGTGACCCCTCGTGAATACGGGAGCAGCCGAAAGTAGCGCAGGCTCTCTTCGGAGCAACGTCCCGCCTCCAGAGCTGTCCGATTGGTTTTACTGATGACGGGTAACCAATCAGCTCACAGCAGTGCACACACAGCGGCTCCAGTGAATGAGCGGCTGTAATGACGAACATGCAAAGGCAACGTTACGCTAAAACTGTTGGAGGAACGCAGCTTTTCGGGGCGAGGTCCTGCTGGCGGCCGAGTCAGCAGGCAGAACGAGAACAGTAAAGTTTAAGATTTGTTTTCAAAGATGAAAAAACAAACATCACACGGCCACGTGCTGCTCGGACGCTGTCTCCTGTTTATTTCAGAAGTGCTATTTAATGTCAACATTTAGGTCGATCATGTAAAAGTGCCCGCTTTAGCCATGTTTAAAAATATAATAAAAGGAAATAATTCTGCATTTTCTTCTTATTTATTTCTTTTATTGTCAAGTTCTTGTTTTAATTCACTTCAGTTTCAGTTTGTCTCCAGAGTGCGTTTGCTCGGTTCAGTCTTTATCAGCTTCAGTTTCAGATTTATTTTCATGAACTGGATGAAGTTCAGAGCAGATTTCACACAAACAGCACTTCCTGAAGCTGATCCACAGTCATGCAAACACTGAAGCCTCGGCAGGCTGCCTTTGACACTAAAATTGACCAGACAATATAATTTTAATGCCAAATATATCTGTTATGATCCTCTGATTACTAATAATCTGTCAGCCCTGAAACAGCCAAATTAGTCCCTCCATAATCTGATCACAGCTCTTACTTAACAGACTTGAAGGAACCTTAAAAAAAATGTTCTTCCTTTAGTCAGAAAATAAAATTATCAGCCAATAAACGCATTTAAAGCTGAGCCTTAATCTCAGCTCAGGCTCTAATTCAGACCAGCCAGTGTCCTGCTGGCCTCTCAGCCCTCCATCAGCTCTGCAGGGCCTCCGCGCCGGCACTCCACAACAACACAGAGCCGTGCCTGTGCTGCACATACTGATAATGTAACAGGGATCTACTGGAAGGCGCACACAGCCTCCCTCGCCGCGAGCCCGACAGATGCACGCTGCCAGAGGGGAACAGCAGCGCTCTGAATGCGAACTCGACACCGAGCTGGAAATGCCAGAGCGCCGGCGAGCGCGCTCGGCATGCTGCTCGACCGGTCGAGTGGGAAAGTCAGCGCTGTGCCGCTCAGCGGGGTCACGGGCCAGCAGAGGTGCTGGAGCTATGAAAGAGGGGAAAAAGACCTACAAAGTTCACAGAGTGACCCGGAAGTTACGGCGTGTTCGCCCGCAGCACGCTGACATTTGACCTCCATCCCTCACAGGCTACTGTAGATGGCTCACTGACATTTATCTGAACTTCTACACTATTCCCTATTCCAACACTGTAAAAATAGTACGTGAAGCATCATAAAAATAACAAAAAATTCATGTGTGTGAGAGACTCGCATAGCTGGGTGTTAATTGCATCCAAATCTAGCACGACATACAGCTGTGGAGTCAAAGTACAGCCCCCCCCAACGATCTACAGTGATGTGCTCAGTACGGGTCGAGGCTGCTGATTGGCTGTTAGACCGGGCTCGGGTTGGGTAACCCTCTAATGTAGGGGTGTCAGGCATGCAGCCAGGCACAGGGTCCAACTGGGCGGCTCTGAATTCATTATTACTTTTATTTATTTGTGTTTTTGTGTTTGTGGCGAGCTAACATTACTGCACAGGAGGTCATGAAGATGTAAACTAACTCGTGCTGTTGTTGTTGTTGTTGTTCAGTCACAAAAATGCCACAGGTGAAGGTTTTGTGTCTTTTGACGCCGCAAACTGAAATTGATTCAAACTCGACTTTTACAGACGGGCCAAACGAGAGCCGGACAATCTGACGGCAGGTATCTGCCGGATGTTCCTGCCTGTGTTTAATTACGGAAATTGGATACTCCTGGCATCCCCGTTTACTCAAAGCGATCATCGCACTTCAAGTTGCCCCGCCTTTCCAACTGTCATTTCCTTTTAGCATCATATTTTATTTTAAAGCAACAAATCAGGCCAAATTCTCAGTGTTAGACTGTTAAACCTGATTTCTGAGCAAAGTTACCAAAAATATGAAGCTTTTTTTAATGGATTTGAGATCAAGACTGTGATTACATTCATGTGGTTTTCATATCCCAGCGGAGGCTGAAATGAATGTCACGTCTGTCTCTCCGTTAATTTGATTTAGGTGCTTCACAGGAACCACCCGGAACTGTTCTGGGACGGCTGCTGAGCTGCACGGCGTACTTTGGGAAGGACTTTGGCCATGTTCAGAAAATTAAAATAACCCAAAATATTGTTACAGCGCAGTGGAAGCAAACCTGGAGGAGAGGAGAAATAAAAGGGATTTGCAGGGATCTGTAGGGAGCATGGATGCGTGGACAAAGTTACATGTTGATGGAGACTGAGAACGGCCCATCCTTGTCTCAGGAGCAACAAAGACGCCTTCCTTACACTGACACACTTGAAAATGTGCATTCATTTGCATTTTCTCTGGTAGATTTGATCAAAGTTAAAAGTGCTACCTTCCACCCTGCTCTCTCTAATCTCTGAGCCATGATCTTTTCCAGCCTAATAGCTTTATGGCCTAAATGTAACCAGCTAGCTCTTAACTAAAATAATAAAATATGTGTAAAAATCTCTGCTGCGCGAATCAAACTGTGGTCGTGGGTTTAAGCGGCAAACTGCCAGCCCTCCTCTAACCTCTGACCTTTTTGCTACTTAAAAGTGGAAAACACCCACTTTACGACATGGACACAACTGATGAAACTCAGGTAAATGAAAATAAGGAAGGGAAAACTGTGTCCCGGAAAAAGAAAAAAAAAGGGAAAATCCACGTTAAGAAACAGGAACTGAATGTTGGGACTGTTTCTGTCTTGAAAGTGTGTCGTACTGGAAAAATCAGCCTGATGACATTCAAACTTTTCCATCTCAGAATCGCTGTTAATTAGCAGCAGCTGGTAAACACCTGCATTAGTGAGGTTAGTGGTGATCAGCACTGCCTGTAAACAAGCAGCGTGATGTTGTGAAGGAGAGAAACTCTGTGAATGTGGCTATTCTGATAACCAGGCACCGTCTGCTTTGGCACAGATTACCGGGAGTCAGACTCCACCCTTATCTCCAAAGCACCTTTTAAATGCCGTGCGCTGCCGCAGAGGCAGTTTGACCGACATTTGTCATCACGCAGCATCAACATTATGACATCCACCCCGCGCTCGTTGGTGTACAGCGAGAAACCGGGACAGGGATCTGGAAGCAGAGCGTGAAGCGGCGCAAACTGCCGGCACACGGCCTGCAGCAGGAAACAGACTCTGATCCGAGCTGCTAATGAACTGATTACAGAGCAGGTGGTTAGACGGGGATGTAAGATGGGGACGAGCGGGGGGAGCTTGCAGCAAATCTGAGTTTAAATGACAAAAACATGGCTGTGATCATGAAGTAAATACTGAATAATTATATTCTGTACCAGTCACACAAAGCTGGCTCTGAGTGAACAGAGACCAAATAACAGGAATAGTAACAGAGCTAGCTTACATACGTGGCAGCCTGCCTGTGTTTACATCACTGTAACTGAATACAGAGATGTGCCATCAAACTGAACTGCAGTGTCTAAGTTGCTAAAGATAGCGTGACACATTGCAAAGCATATACTTCATGTTACTACACATAATGCCCTTACATTACCATGTTTATGCTGCTGCAGGCAGAACAGCCCGACGTACAGGGCGCTGCACATTTGAGGCCTAAAAAGGTCAAACTGCCTGTTTCTTTTGTGGCCTGTCATGTTTGGCAGTTTTGCAATCAGAATGATGACCTGAATGCACTGTTGTACCAAACATATTTGCTTTCACAAGAAGAGCTCTATGAGTGCCTGTTTCGTAAGCACGCGGTGTTTGTGACACTAAATGTCTTTTATTGTAGAATTAGAGCCCAGATCAATTATTCAATTTTGAAACTAATAAATTAAGTGACAACAGTTGGCAACAGTTATATAAAAACAAATATAAACAGGCATTCATTTACATTTTATTTCAGCTACAACAGGATAAAACCTAGATAATATTTTCACATTAAATCAAATGTTTGCAGTGACATGGAGTATATGCTACCACAGTTAAATCCTGAAAACAAGAAATATTCGTTTCTCGCAGTACAAAACGTACGTCTGCCATCAGAGATGCTGTGAGTGGGTTCAGTACATCACAGCCACACTCACTTTACATTAACAGTAATGCAAAGGTTCAGCTTCCGCTGCCATTACTGCAGGTACTCCACAGGGATCCATTCCTGGACCTCTTCTGTTCACCATAAACCAATTTTTTTAATGCAGAAAAGGGAAGAGGATGGATGGATTTTCAGAAACCTCTCAATCATAAACCTGCTCTGAACTCTCCTAAGACAAACTGAAGGCCACTCACAAGCCCAGCTGAATGTATCCAACCTGTGGTTCATATTCAGACTCTTCATAAAAACTCCTGATTGTTAGAAACACTTTGGACTGGCTGCATATTAGACTCTCTGTTTAGTGGTACAACCTTGTACAATACACAGTGTTGTCTGTGCTTGATTCTGCTGAATGCTGTGGTCCAGTCACAGGACAGTTTAACATTCCCTCTTAGTCACAGTAAACTTGGAAAAACCTGATTTAAAACAAGCTACAAAAAAAAAACTATGAAGGTTATATTTATGTGTCTGCAACTACTTGTGCAGATATTTTTCTTTCATAATCAGTGAGCAGGTATAATGTGTCTTTGATAGACCTGTCTGGCTCTTATTTATTAATGCTAATAAATAACTTCTCTTACCTAGATTACTCTATGTGGAGGGCAACCAATGGTTACACCTTAGCAACATATTACAGATGAAATAAAGGCCAAAAGATGTATTTGCAATACATGAATTTGTACCATTAATCAAATTTCTCCTGACTAGCCAAATATTTCCCTTCATTTGTGAAACGTCCCGGACATGTCTACAAACACGTGCCAACTGCTTGCTGAGGGATGGTGAAACCTTCAAAGTAAAAGCTGTGCTTCAGTGCAGCCAAAACATTTCAAAAGCCACAACTTTTACTTTGAAGGTTTCACCACTGCTTGGAGAGTAGCTGGCAAGTATCTGCAGACAGGTCGCAAGCTATACGCAACTGTGTCAATCACAAGGAGGTTTCTGGCAACCAGGGGGGTAATGCTCATTTTCCCCCGTGGCAGGTGTGACCGTGGCCTCATTCACTCGATTCTACGCTGTCACCTTAATTGTCACATGTCCAGAATGGCAGATAAGTAACTTGGTTAGTGGTCTGCAAATCTCAATAAACACAACATAACAACGCCTGTTTTCCAGAATCAAAAGGACCCTGGATATCACCTTGCATGTGTTTTCACTAGCCAAGATTAGACCACCACTTCATCTCACAGCGAACCACGCTCGCTAACAATTTTCTAGCTCAACCCAACGTCCGGTCTGACAAAACCCATAAGAACCAAAGCTCCGGCTTCAAACCAGTGGGAGGCCGTGTCCAGCATTTACACAGAGTCCATAAATACACCAGCCCAAATTAGCTCAACCAAAGGTGTTAACTGCTAATAAAGCTCCAAAATAACCACTATGGCCAACCTTCAGGTTTCAACACAACAGCACAAACCAATGGATGGATGCACCCTCTGTTCATATTAATAAATAATAACGTGTTTTTCATCGTTGCAGAGGTACTAATAATAATCAATAACAACATTAGTACCGTGCTAATACACCAATCAGCTTCTTCATGCAAAATGACCGCGGTCTCTGACCATCAAAGCATTTATTTACATCTAAATTATGATTTTAAAAACCCATAACAATCCTCAAACCTCTGGAGACCAATTAAATCTCCCTTTAAAGGTTCAAACAGAGACATCAGGAGCGCACGGAGAGCCTCCAGGCCAGCACAAAGCCACTGAAGCCTTTTTATACGAATATAAAGACAGAATATCAGCTGCAGCTCTCCCTCACAGGCTCAGCATGCGGCTGCCAGGCTTCCTAAATAAGATGTTAGGAAGTGACAGGAGGGGAAAAGGCTGCTTTTTGTATGGGGCAAAACAACTGACCTCTGACCGGAGCTTTATTTCTGTCTTTGGAGCTGGAGGCCAAGAATTACCCAGCAACCGAAAACACACAAAACCAGCAGCAAACCTAAGATCACACACAGGATCGCAGCAGGAAAGCCAGAGGACACCGGGCAGCAGCTCGGTGACAAAGACTGAGACGGAAAGGCTTCACGGAGGAGGAACCGAGCAGGGAGACGCTGGGAAAGCTGCGGCTGTCACTTCTCATCTGTTCGCTAAAAATAACCCTGACGGCCGCTTCCTATCCCCCCACTGTCCGCGCTGTCTGCGCCGCTAACTCCCAGCTTTTCACGGTTAATTTAATGAGCAGAGAGCGAAAAAGGCGAGCCCGGAGGAGCGCTTCTGCTGGGGCCACTTAGCTAGCACCGCTCCCAGCCGTCCCCGCGCTGTTTTCCTCCGTTTCTGGCACACTGCATATCGGTTAAACAGAGCCGGAGAAACAACGCCGCTTCTCCGCAGCTGCGGCCGGGCTCAGGTGGCCTTCTGCCGGCTACAGAAGCTATGCTCACCCGTCGGAAGGACCGAGGTTCCGGGCTTCTTGGTTAACATGGCGGCCGCTCCTCTCCTCTGGACCAACTGGGCAGGACGCCTCCTCTTCCTCCATCAGCAGCCCCTCCCCTTCCTCCACCAACTCCTCCCATTTCTCGTCTGTCTTCTCCACCCTCAGACCCTAAAATCGCTCCGCTGTCAGCCCCTCCACCCAATACTTTAGATCAGGGAACGTCAACTGGCGGCCCGCGGGCCACATCCGGCCCGCCAGAGCTTTTCATCCGGCCCGCGACAGGGTAC
>JAVDPK010000475.1:520424-533066 GCA_034780415.1 Cichlasoma orientale | reverse complement strand
CTTCTTTTTAACCACTGTGGAGATGGCAGCATTCTTGGTAGGGCTTATATGCCAGTGCTGACAAAGGTCTGGGGCATGTGTATGCATCAGGGAAAGGGGGATTTTTTTTTGGGGGGGGGGGGGTGACACTGATCCCTCAGAAGGCTATATTTACCCAAGAGTGATAGGGGCAGGTGGATTCAGCTGGGACAGAAGGGTAGGGGTGGTAGAGATGATTGGAAAGAACCGGACCTGGTTTCAGTTCAGGCAGAGATCAGGGGCAAACAGACAGACCCAAATTGGGGCTTCTATTCAAAGCCAGCTGGTCTGGCTTTATTACATGCAGGACATCTATTTAAGGTCATTTGTAGCCTTCTGTTTTCTTTTTGTCCGCTATCACTTTTATTTTTCTCTCTTTTTCAACTTTTTTTTTTTACTTGTTTGATTGAGTCGGGCCTCAGCTGGTGCTGCAGGGTGTAGCTTCCTGGAGAAGTAGAGAAAAAGCACGGGTGAGTTTATACGGTACACCTATTCCACTTTGTTTTTCACCCTCTAGTCTGAATCTCATTCTGTTAGTGAAAAACCTGTCTCTGTCAGAACTTCAAGCACTCTGCACAGCAGGTCATGACATGTTTAACAGATTAAGGCATAATTTGGATATCTGAGCTGCACAATTTAAACAATTCTGAAATGTATTTTGAAGCCGTGTTGCCTAATTGTTTCATTACAGCGTCGCAGGATTTAGTGAATGCTTTCTTTGTCATGTAGCCCAACACAGAAGTGCCTATACCAGTGTGAGCAAGGCTAAAATATCTACTTAACTGGTGTTTATGTTGAGATTTTCCTGCTCTTGACAAAGTAGAAAGACACCAAAAAAAAAATAAAAAATCTCAAACAGTGTCAAACAGTAGGAGGAGCAAGGTCCCAGCTGGTGCCAATCACCTCTGCTGTGCACTTGGAGAATAGCTGATTGAGGCTCCTGGAAGTGTGCGTTTAGTTTTAAGAGTGTACATTTTTATGTCTCCCGGGCAAGACAAATGGTTAAAGTCAGTAAAGTGGAACTTTATATTGTGCTGTTTTTCTGCTTCTAATTCTTCACAGTCAGTTTAGGTTACTTGTACCGTTATGGGTAATTGCTCAGAACATCTCATTGCACGATCTGGAGTTATCAGTGAGAGAAAAAGCGTGGCCTTAAACTGCTGTTTGCTTTAGAAAGAACTTAGTGGCTGCATTAGATGCAAATACATACTTCAGACGAAATGCGTGTTGCACGTTTTGGTGTTTAATGAAGACATAGAGGTCCGACTTATGAGAGAACTGTAAAAACCTTTGATTAACAGAAAGGGGGTTATTCTTCAACCAGAGGGGTCCACGGGAGACGTAAGAATATGTCTCTCCTGTAGGTCGTTGCATTTGCTGATACTTCTGAATTTCATATTTGTTAAATTTGGAGATCATGATATTTCAGATTTATCTATTTTTTTAATCCACTACCACGTCAACTGTTGACACTGATTGCGGAAATAAAACTTTATTACACACTTATTCTCAAAGTAAATTTGAGGGGGGACTTGTAAGTTTTTTTTTTCCTTTATTCTTATTTTTTTTTTATACATATAGACCTGAGAAGTACGCAGGCACCCAGGTCTCTTTTTGATACCCGAGTAGACTTGCTGTCCTTCTGCTATTCACCCAAAAAAGCAGAACATTAGAAACTTTGACCCAGTTTACAGGAACAGTGCAGTCCTTACTTTAGTGCTTTTCTGCCCCTGAATTCCATGGCTTTGATGGTCAGCGGAGTTGAGGAAACGCACTGTTTTCCTTCTCTGTAGGGTGGTGAGCGCTCTTACGCAGTTGCCTCTCTGCCTTTGAAACTCACCTCATCCTGTCTTTCCACCTTCCAACTCAGCGATTTGTTTCATTGTTGTTTCCACTTTGTTTTCTATGTTGTCTGAATAGTAAGTAAATTATTGAACTTAATTGGTAATGTCTCAAATGTGAATGCCAAATTTTTTGAAATAAACATTACTGTCATTCATAATACAAGAATAAAGTGCCCTAAAAAAGAAGAGAGAGCTTTCTAAAGATTTGTGGTTACGGCATGTTTCAGTTTGTTTAGTGTTAAGTGGAAGGTAATTCAATGCAGATATGCATTTTGTGGTTTCCACTGGTGTCTTTGTGTAAATTAGAGAGAAAGTTAAGGTACATTGTCAAAGTAATTTGCTGATTTGTTGTTATTCTGTAGCTGCTGCTGACAGAAAGCATTGGTAGTATTTAGTTTCCATGGTTATTTTGTGGCACCACTGATCCAGATGCCCTTGAGTTACTGAGACTATGTTACTGTAGAAAGTGTATTTCATTTTTAAAACAAATTAGAACTGAACCAAGACCAATTACACATATGGGAGCAATTTCAATTGTGAGGCATGGAACGCACAAGTATCTTGGTTCTGTAATGGCTTACAGTAACAGCACAGTAATTCTGTTATTTTTTCCTTTTTATTCCCTTTTATTATCTTTATTATTTAATTTTGGAAGACTTCCAACAGCAGTCCATCCTCCTGTATAAAAACTCTGTTTCCTTCTACCCCCCTGAGCACCGTCGAGGCCAGAAAACAGTATGACGCTCTGCCGCCACGATACAATGCTTGTGTGCCGGGGCCGCCTAAATCTACAAAACACGAGCGCTGGCGTTAGGCAGCTCTTTTGATCTGGAGCTAATCTCAGTTGCCTGCCTCCCCTCTGATCATGTCTGAATAAGAATGAGTTGGGGGTGATCCTGGAGGCACAAAGAGCTTTAGACACTGCCGCTCGTCTCCCATGCTCTACTATGTAACACAGGTCTGCGCCGATGGTCGGCCTCACTATCATACATCTGAGCTGGGAAATCCTCGTTTAGATTCACAATGTATTCCACTCCAGTTACTTTCCTTCGCAGTGAGATGCTATCAGCTGCTTGTTGAGAGTGTGGGAGAAGTTGCAGAGCCATGCTGAATGATTGTTAATTGTCAAGAGAATTGGCTGAGGTCAACAGCTGCAGGAGGGGCTTTTGCTGTGTAATAGTTATTATGGGAAATCAAAACAGTGCTAACTGGAGACTTTGGTGCTATAGTTGGATGCATTACAGTTTTTTTTTTTTAGTTATTCAGGAAGTGCAAGTCACTTTTTACTTATTATACTCTTTATATCACTTATTATTCTGTAAAAAAAGTTACTTTGCTTATTTTTTGGTATCAATAAATAGTTATATTACTCACTATGTAACTATTGTACTTCTGTTGCAAGGACAAGTTTTGCCAGTTCCTTTCTAAATGTGCTCAACGTCAGGGAACAATCGGTTTAAAGTAACCATGCAACGTAAGAAAGAAACAGCTGCCTCTCGTGCTCAATATTATTTACAAATATGTAACTGAATGCAACTTCAGCTGTAATGTAAGTCTGATTTTCTTCTTTTATGTGTTGATCATGGCACTTGCTCAGACGTGGGCTCTATTCCACTGCTGCACATTTAACACTAATAATGTTGTTTCAGACACAGTTTTTACACCACTTCAGGAAACACCGGTGGGCACCCCTTGAACTGAAACAAAAAAAAATAAAATAATAAAAAGTATCACTGGCATCTCTCTTTTATAGGCACAATTAGAGAAAGGGCAGCAAGAACAATGGAATAACTGTGCCTTTGTTGGAGCAGTTCATAGGGAATTACTTTCCAACCATTCAAAATGAGGAAAAATCATTAGCAGAAAGTGAGTTTCTTTTCCCTCCCTCTCTTGAAGCAATCTGCTGGAGACAAAGAGAACTTTGAGCCCTTGATATACAGACAGTAAGCGTGGCAGTTAAGCACAAAGAAGACACAGGAAGAGGAGGAGGTGAGAGAGAAAACCGTCGGGGATTAGAATAATGAAGGAAATGAATTAAAAACAATTAAAATATTTGTGGGATAGCGGTTAGAGATATTTAATTTCTGTTTAAAAAAAATTACTTGGCTAAAATGTCTAAATGGTTACTCCATGAAAATACAACAGTGTTACAGTTTAAGGTAAGAAGTTGGTTAAACTTTGGGATGTAGAGAATACCTCCAGTTAACCCATGTGCTAAACCACTCTATTCTGCTAAGAAGGGTGCAGACCTCCCCTGCAGGCAGCACACTTAATTGCAGTGCCTGTACAGTGTGTCGTTCATACATAGCAGATGGCACACACACACTGATGGCACCTGTCACATTATTGACGTATAAAGCATTTTCATTGTAAATAAAATAAACTGGCAGTCAATTTGCAGGTATCAAGGCTGAATAATCGCCTTTGTAATCAACTTGAGTTGCTTCTTCCCGATGTGACCATCTTATTGAGACTGTTTGTCGTCATTCATTCGACAGGTGGCACGGTTAGTTCTTCGAATTAAATACGTGGAAGGTGTGTTTGCTTCGTGGTCTGCGCGTATGTATCTAGAAGCCCACGTAGATGTGATATAACAAAGTGAAGAAGCAACAGGTCTGATTAACAGCTCACCCAGCAGCGCTGCGTCTCGGCGTGTCAGCGCAGTCACAGGACCATGGAGCTTTTCCTGTGATGTAACCGGAGAATCAAGCAGAACAAAGGGAGAATTTGTTGTTCAGCTTGTGCCTCATCCATAATGCAGGAAAGGTGTACAGACAGAATGCTGTTGGTTAAACACAACACATGCAAATCACCCGTGCTGTCTCTCAGTGTCACTGCTTCTTAAGGGCTTGTTATATACAGTTTTTTTTTTTTTTTTGGATGATAGATATTATTAAAGATGAAGCCACACAGACAAAAAAAAAAAAGTGTGTGCGTCTTTGCTGAAATACAGCAGGTCACTTCTCCTGTTATGCTGTAAATTTCATCAGCAAAAACAGCAAGAAATGTATGGAGCAAAAAATATATATATAACAAATAAAACTGCAGTGATGCTTGACGCAGGAATATTTAACACTAAATTGAAAAAAATCTGTTTTTTTTAGTGAAAGTGATGCAACAGTGATATAGTTATGATATACTAGACGAAAGAATTTGGCTTAGAGGTTCAAGTCAGATACATGGTAACAGTGATGCGTCTATATATAACATATACGCACGTTGATCAGCTCTTTTAGATTTGCATGCAACAGATTTAGCAGAGGCAAAACACCCAAAAGTGCTTCACTGATTTCTTTCAGAAGCAAAATTAACAGGGAGTTATTGCCTAAAAGCTAAATCTAGAGGAGGATTGCATGTTCACGTATTTGTATGTACAAATAAATACTTCACGATTATGACTTTCTTTGTTTTACATATATTATAATATGCTGAAATATGATTTCAGTTAATTAAAACAGATTTTCTAACCTTTGCTCCCTTAATTATAAAGTACAGTAGTACAATTCCTTTGACTATAATTACTGATGATATTGCCCTGTGAGTTTCATTATAATCCTTATTAATAAGGAGCTTCAAATTATGTATAATACCACGCTTTAGATGACTTACCCAAAGACCAAACACAGATCGGCGGGGGGGGAATGTCTTTCATTTTCTAAAGCAGGTGTGTTTACCCTGAGAACAGAACCCAGATGTTGAGGCTGAGTAAGAACTGTATGATATAGATACTTTGAGTTCAAATGAACAGAGAATGAATGATGTTATATTTGGTAACTGTATAAAATAACAGACCAAATTGTAGATTCAGTAGATTTTGGACTTGAATGTAAACATTCACATTACATACACATAACACTTGAAAATCATTCATAATTCTTAAAGATGCTTTAATTATTAAACAGGGTTTTTATTTATTTTATTTGCAAATTTCTTTCGTTAATCTAACTTTAAATGTAACGTCACACAATATGTGATTCAGTTCAATAAGCTCGAATAATACATTTTTCATTCCCCTCAATAGAATCACTTTACAAATACAAATCTTTAGTTATAATTATCCAATGAATTATTAGCGTTACATACTGAGATTTGCCCTTGGAACACCCGTATGACTCCAACTCTGAGACAGACAAGCATCTCCACCTGCGAAAGCGAGATCTATAGAGTCCCAGCTGAGCCTGTGAGTTAAATTGGCCTGAAGGGTCTTTCTGTGCTCCCTGTGAAGGCTTTGGTCGTCACATCATGTAGCATCAGTCTATTGTCAAAATACCAAATGTGTCTAAAATTCATTAGGGAGTGAATGCAGGAAGAGAAAGCGGTAAATACCAAATAAAGCTGGAAGCATCTTCAGACATATCCGACATACAACAAATACTGTGTGTGTCTCGCAGTGCTTCTGTAATCGCTGGCTAATTCTCAGGAGCAGTGAGGCAGAGCGCTTGACAACATCATCTACTGTGACAGGCAGATTGTGTTTTCACGTGATCATGATCGACAACAGATTGCAGTGAGCCCGGGCTGTTCTTGTTTGCCCTGGAAATGTGTTTGTGTTTATCTTTTGCTTGAGAGAGGCATTCCTTTCTTTCTCCCTCTGTTACCAAAAACACACACACGCGTGCGCACACACACACACAAACACACGCGCATTTTTAGGCAAGCTGTTCTGCACGTGTGCGTGAGTGCGTGTGTGTGTGACACATGCTGTGAAGTGACTGCCAGGAGAGGCTTAAGAAACAATCCAACCAAGATCAATATCAGCAAACCGCACTTATATGTTTGACTTAACATCCAGTCGCAGTTTCCCCTGTTTCTCTTTTTATGCACAGCTGAAGCCAAACCTCACGAAACTGCATTTACCCGAAAGCCTAAAGTGTGTGTTTATACACACTGTGACATATTTTGAAATTACATAATTGTTTGGCAAACTCTTAAACTGCTTTTTGCTCCACCAGGCTTTGATGAGACTGTCAACCCACACTCGAACACACTCGCAAACACACTCCTCAAAGCACAAGTTCAGGATTGCATGTAGGAGGGAGGGACAATGGCTAATGAGTAGGTCTGGGAAAGTTTTAGATGGCAAGAAACTAATAATTTCGCTCATTTTGATTAATGAGAAAATAGTTTGTCTTAAGATAATACAAATGCCAAAACATATAATATTTAACTTACGACGCGCTCAGCTTATTTGCACACAGTCACTGTGTACCCAACTCTAAATTTATCAGTTTTAATAGCATAATGTGGCACACGTTCAGCTCTGTAATGTGGGGTAATATGAATCTGGCTATAATGCTTAGAGCTGTTTCTGCCATATATATATATATATATATATATATATATATATATATATAGTCTAAGACCCCCTGCTCAGTCGTCTCAAGAGCAAAATATACAGTAGGTCTTCCCTATTTTGCATTAAATTAATAATTGAGTCTGTTCATGTGCCATAAACCATAGGTTTATCCCCGTAGACAAGTCCGTCATTTCTAAATAAGCATGAGCCAGTGTTTGCCTCATTTAATGATTTTTCACCATTCAAATGTATTCCACATCCCCCCCATTTATTTCTCACACACACACATGCACACACACGTTACACAGATGTTAACACGGACCTTGCACACTATGTGTAAGTACCTACTCTTGCATTGAAGCAGTAAGCACTTCACTGGCAGGTTCACTCTTATTCTTACCATGCCTCCCTACTTTACTTCTCCTCTCAGGTGCTAACCAATGACGACCTCAAGCACTGGGAACACTGAAAGGACCTCTTAAACGAACTGCTCACAAACAGCATAGAAAGCTACGAGAGGGAGGGCACATAAGAAAGAAGACGAAGGAACAGTGCATGTGGTATGTACAATCACATAAGCACCCGCAGCTATCCATATATTTCAGAGATTTATTGCAGCTCTCGGTCGCGTACGCTAAGAAGTCTGAAAGGAAGAAATCGTGTCTGTTGAAACTGTGACTCTGTGAACTCACCGTTTCATACATGCTGATATGTAATGCCACTGATGTCTGCCGTGTTGCATTTATGAACCTACTGTGTCAAACAGACGGCACCTTATTGATTATCATGGAGGTCTAGGGACCACAGGAAATGCTATTAAAGATTAAAGGGTCAGGCGATGTGAAGGTGGCATTCAGAGTCATCAGACACCAGCGGCTTCAGTTACAGGCTGTAATGTTCACCTGTCAAGCAGATTAGCCAGCTTGATTTATTTATTAACTGATGTCCTACCGTTTCCTACCCTGGCTGAGTGAATAACTGATTGACTGGCTGGCTGACTGCTTACATAGCTTAAGCGTCATAGGTGAACTTCAAAAGGGAAGGGAAAGATTATGGAGCTACTTGGTGTCTATTTGCACTGCATCGCTTGAATTCAAGCAATAGTGCAAAGCTAACTGTATTTAAACCAAAAGGAGGGGGGAGGGGGGGGGGGGTGAAATATCAGGCTCGAGGAAACTTTATAGAAAAACATCAGGATTTCAAGCATCATGTTAAGTATGATTATGTTTTCCTTTTTTTTATGGTAAATTGATATAAAGTCAACAATGGGACCTTATGGTGCATTGCATTATAAGAAGCTCCATTCAGGGCAGCCATTAAAAATCCTAAAACTGATATGGCACCCATATAATGTGAGTATAAAAGAACTCTGGTATTATGAGGCCTATCTGGGATACATCTCTGTACAGAGAGCCAATGCACTGCCTGTCTGTGTCTTATCTGAAGTGGCAAACTTGCTGTTCTAATTGTTATCTTCACACTAATAGAGTGGATGTTTTGAAATCATTTGGTTGGACGGATAAAGGCTTGGCAATTCCCCAATGCTTACTGTCTCTGTCAGGGCTTATCTGTAGGAGATAGCTGGGTCCCTAAGAATGATTGGCGGGGTGCAGGATGTGCAAAAGTGTTGTAGCGTCTGAGAGAGGAGGCAGCACAGACATCCAAGGAATTGTTTGAGAATTAGAAAATGACATTATTTGGGAGTTGCTAAAGTTGCTCCTACTTTTTGTCTGAAATCGCATTGCAAGAAGAATCATGTCATTTAATAGAATAATAAAGCTTTAACTCTCATTCTCGTTAAAATAAGAGTGACGTGGGATCATCTGCGTGTGTTTGCAGAAACTGATTCCTACCAATAAACTTCCTGAGTGGTGGGACTGGGTTTTTCTGTCTTTTTTCCTTCAGCATTCCTAGAAAAGATACTCAAAAAAGCTGAAGTGTTTAAGGAAACAAGCTGGTTTATTAAACACTTTTTGCGTCTGCTATCTGATGTGGTTTGCACGAAACAAAAGGCTGAAAACTTAATCTGCCTGGACAAAACAGAACTTTCGCGGTACGGATTTCACCATATGAAGTCGGCTGCAGACCTCAGGGTGCTCTCTATTACATCATTAGTTAGAGAACACGTGTCCCATCTTCATCATCTTCCTCTAGCGGTCCTCTCTGAGCAGTTAATTGTGTCCACTCTGTCGGGGCTGGCGCGATAATAAAGCGTTAAGAGCCATGCCTCGTTCATTAAAGTAGAGTTTGGAAATGTGAGACCGCCCCCTTTCAGGAGTCAAAAAAAAAAGAGAAAGAAAAGAAAAAAAAGGAGAGAGGAAAAAAAATCGATTATTTCTCCACGCAGGAGAGTAGAAGGTTTAGGGAAAGACTTGGTTGGGATTGTGGGGAGGAACAAAAACAGCTTCATAACATCACTATCAAGCTTCAGACGTCCAGTACTATACCGGCACCACCTCCAACACAGCCGCTCCACCGAGTCCCTCGCCGCTCACCGGCACTACGCACAGACCAGACGGAGCGTCCTCAGCGCCTCCTGAGCAAGCACTGTCGGATCAGAGAGAGAGGGAGGGAGGGAGAGAGAGAGAGAGAGAGAGAGAGAGAGAGAGAGAGAGAGAGAGAGAGTAGTTTTCTCTGACATTATAGAGACTCATACCACGTATTGTAGGTTACTTTTTTCCTCTCGGCGCCGTCCTCTGTTTAGTTGCGCTCCTGGATTTTAAGTGCGTCTCGGCGAACTCCGTCCCCCATCAAGCAGCGGTTCCAACCTTGCTGTCAAACGGCCGGACCAAACAACCGGCGGACCGCTTGTTGTAGCCTTCTCTCGCTTCACTCGGACAAGATTTCAGATAAAGTAAGTACCGCACTTGCACCACTTGGCACTCACCGGCAAACATCCGCATCTTACGTTCTTTATTTTAAATGTTCCAAAAGGGAAACTTGAGGGTCTAGTTTGATGCGCGCTGCCTCCTCAACAAAGTACAGCAACTGCGTGTATTGATTTGTTGTGACCCCTTTCGACTCGTGCCGGTGACAACAATGTAATATAATTACCGGGTGACATCAAATCACTGGTTATGGTGTATTAGAAGATCTGTCTGGTGATTTAGGTGTCACTGCTGTGTCGACCTTGTGCAGCTTTCTCATGTCCACATGCAGGCGCACAGTCCCAAAGCCAATGAACAGGCAGCCCACCTTAACACAATACTTTATGCCCTGTTTTGCGCTTTAGGGTGACATGAAAAGTTACACCAAGATTGTAAAAATGTAGTGTTCAGCCCACCTCAGGCAAAACTTTAAAACCTCGTGAAAGACAATAAGAAACACACGTGTATTTTGAAAGTTTTTATATTTCAGATTTTCATTAGTGCAACAAATTAGGGAAACAAGAATATATGAGATGATCCCAGTTTGTGGATAGATGGTTCCTTGCGCATGATATAAACGTACTAAACTGAGGTATACTGATGATAATTATCCCGTGCTAAACTTTTAACCGGTATATAATGTATGAAGCTTTAATAATTATTAAATAAATAGCTAATCATTTCCTCACTACAATACAGGGAAAAACATCTTTTTTTTAGACTTATTTGAATGTAAATTTATGTAGATGAGAGACACAGTGGACTGTACTGCAAATCAGTGTTTTAGAGGAGGTTTGGCTGTTCAGCCTCAACTATAATTTCTTCTCAGTTCCTTTGTGACTGAGACTGACTTATTACAATAGAGCAAGTATGATATATTTATAATTCAAGTTTGGTTCAGCCTCACATTGCTCAACTGAACCTGTTGCAATGAGAGGGGAAAAAAATCTGAAGACTACAATTAACTTACAGCAACTTTCTTAAGTCTCAGCTTTAGAACTAAAAATGGATTCTTTGTTTTACACTTAAAGTGTGCGGACTCGAGGCCCACTGATGTAATGTGCGGTGAAACTAAGGATTGCAGTGACATTTTAAATTGCTATAGTGCATTTCATTTGAATTTTGATAGATTGTGGGACTGACTTGGATATGGGCAATAAAACTTCAAGGGTTATCTCTTTACTTATATTGTTCCTAATTAGTTCTTAAGCTAAAATATAGAATTATCTATATAATAAATTCCACTGAAAGGTAGGAAAGAAACAGGATTATAATGTAGCGATAACTGCTCAAAATTAATATAATTATTGTAACTTTCAGAGAATGTTTTGAGATTCATTTGAACTATTAAATTAAAAAAACAGATGTGTAAATAAGGTATTTTAAGGCACCTACCAAGTGTTTTGTGAGTGGTAATGTGTTTCTATCTATAACAGTATATCAGCCTATTTTACGTCTCCGTTTAAAACACACTTCATACTGCTTGACTGCATTTCACAGTTCATTTTCAGAAAAAAAGGATGCTCCCTATTTAAAGCATATGTGATTTCTAAGATGCATCATTTTACGTTACAACATAGCACAGTGTCCAGTTGCCCAGCTACCTTTCATTAAACTTTTATGTGAACTTTTTATTCTTGAAAAATTATGAGTGCATTAATCTATTAAAAAAAACATACGCATAGCTTTCCTCTTCTGACCGTCGTCAATGAAGTTGTTCTGTGTGGCCTGTCTGGCCTGTTGCTCTCTTGGGATTTAGCGATAGGTTAATCCGCTCAGAGGAAGGTGAGCACTTGCATGTGGACCCACGATTACACACTGAGAAGTCTGTCAGCCAAGCTGTAATCTAAGAGACCCTCCACACACACACACACACACACACACACACACACACACACACACACACACACACACACACACACACACACACACACGCGCACGCGCACACACACACACGGATATTTGTATGCAGTCGTGCGCAAACACACACAGGTGCACAAAAGCATGTTCTGTCTCCTTTTTCTCTCGCTCTCTTTCTCTCTCCCCCCACACACACACTTTTACACACATGCGTGCATCAACACCCACACTATTTGGCCTGCGCTGCTTTTGTTTCTCTTATTCTCTTAAGACCTCTCCGTCTTGACAAATCATTTGGGATTTTAGGCGTTGATTCACAAAACCAACAGTGACAACACACTCTTACCCTTCTCACAGAGAGGGATTAGAAGGTCACGTGTCTCTGTGATTGGCCGGGGCATTGAGCCGATTGTCAGGGCACTTTGCTGTACACCAGGGGCTCAGTAAAGCTTTAGTTAAGTGAAGGAAAGGGACACATTGTATGCCATGGTCAGGGTAATGCCATGTGTTTTCAAAGCACTTAAACAAAATTGGCATTGGGCAGACTGTAACAAATATTTTTTTTAATTTAAATGCCTAATATATTGCCTATAAATGTGTAATGTAATGCCCATAAATTAGTTTTATTGGAAGTTACTTACTGTTCCTGCCATCCAGCTTGTAACTTTAAAAAAAGGGTGTAAAATATACCACTGTGCTCCAGGATCTCTGCTCACATAGACATTTAATACTGTATAAGAGGCCCGGGGGGGGGGGG
>JAVDPK010000475.1:493510-506740 GCA_034780415.1 Cichlasoma orientale | reverse complement strand
TTTTTTGTTTTTTTTTTACATTTGTTTATATACTTTATTACATAGTGTCACTCACACTGTAAGTCCTTGGGAGAGTGTCTCAAACTTGTGCCAATCACAGTCTACTGGCTCACTTTGCTCCTCATCAATCCTCTCAGTTCTAAGACACCTAGAGATTGAAAATAGAATACATGAGAAACCGTCCCTGTCTCGGTAATGATACAACCAAACCGTGATCTAATAGAGAGAGACAGGTGAAGACATATCCTCCAACACACACTTAAGAGCGCACTTGCACAGCAGCCTCTCAGTTTCAAGTTTAGCTAGAATGCTCACTGGGAAAAAAAAAAAAAAAAGGAATGAACACATTATAAGATGATCCACTGCTATCACTCTAATCCCCAGATGTACATGTTGCTAATCTCTTTAGCTGCTAACATGTTAAATTAGCCCTAATATCTGCTGAGATTCAAAACCAAAGAGGCCCACCTACGTGTGGGCTACCGCCCAGGTTTAGGTCACTCGTCTCCCCCTTCACTCAAAAAAGATACAGACTCTGGAGGGGGGGGGGGGGGGGTGGAAGTGATAGCCATTCGTCACCCTGCCTAGCTTGCTCTGACAGATGGGGAGTGTGGCGTGCCACACAGAGGAGTCACTGCCTGTAATGACATTAGAGGCACAATGAGACCCGATACACATTTTTTTCTGTTCCCATAGCCATCAACTTGCTTCTTTGCTTGATTCTTCCCCGCCTCTCATTCCTCCCGCTGTTTTACCTTCTTCTACCGTTACAGAAGATAAAGTGTTGTCTGCTGCTATTTCCAAATCAAAAGTACAAATGCACAAAGTGCACATTTAACATGCAAACATGCACATAGCTACAGCAAAAACACAAGAAAGACACCTCCAAAAAATCTACACCAGAAAAAAAACAGTTCCAGAGCAAAAAAAAGAAAAAAAAAAAAAGAAAGAAAAATAAAATCTGCTACATGACAGAAAAAACTCACGTATAAATTGAGCACTGTGAGTGTGTACTGACGTTCAGATTGTTTTGGTGAAAATGCTATTAAAACACTTTTTTTTTCATCCTCTTTTTCCAGGAAATGGGAGTTTATTTAAAAATGAGAGCGTTTATTTAATGTACCATACACCTCCTAAAATGTTTACTTACTGCAGTGTAATATGTTATTTCAAATTCTCACAACCACATTTCCCGAGAGGATAGGGGACACTGGCACTGCACTTCTGCACACAGTTCATTTACAGTTGCCCCAGTTTTGTTTTTACATTCCCCCCTCCACAAATTCTCTGAATGCAGAAATAATCTTAACAGCTGATCGTGCAGAGCTTTTGTTCTCGGAACTGGATTTTATGTCCATTTCTCCTTATTCATTGGCACGTCCCACCACCTCATTCACAGAAAAAGGGGAAAAAAAAAACTGAAACTGTCTTTCAAAATGATGAATTAGCCCTGTGCACGAGTTAAAGTAAAGTTCCTGTTTTTGTTGCCCCTTGATTCAAAGAAGTCATCTGTAGTGTATGTCCTCAATAACAAAGCCACATTAACAAGCACCCTACAGACGTCTATTAGAATGTGAAAAAGTGCCATGTGCTGTATATTAGTTTTTAGTGACTAAACACTTGGGAGAGGCGACCTAGAATCAAGCCTTGTGGTGCACTGAGTGTATATGTTCTCATTGTCCTCTCAGCTACACTTCTGAGACACAGAGAGAAAATGCTCATTAGATCTATGTGCTGAATTGCTGCTCTCTCTCCATCTCTCCCATCCTCCCCCAACCTTCATATCTCTCTCTCTCTCTCTCTCTCTGGCTCTCTCCCTCTCTCTCTCTCTCTCCATCCGTCTGCTTAACAGATGGGAGGGTCGTGGGCACAGCTCTTCCCCTCCCTCTGGAGAGGCCTGGTGCCTGTTCAAAAGATCCCACTTTATGCTTCTCTCCATTTCCCTGTCTTCTCTCCATTTCTCGGTTTTCACTCTTCTTCTCTTTTATTGTCACCTTTAAAGCTCGAAGATATGAAGCCAGCAGTGGTACAACCGTTGTCCTTCAGCGTGCTCGGTGCCAGCGTGCCCTCTGACCTTAGCATTTGCCCAGCCCGGCCTCCTTCCAGTTACCACATTAGTGTGAATACAGGCATACCGCTAGTCAACAAGTCTACAGAGTATAATGGAGCCCTTTTGTTTATTCTTCATTTCCCACAGATTCATTCCCTCCTTGCCTGCTTCGGGATTAGTAAATTGGCTTAATGTGAGCAAGCTTGTTAGTTTTTTTGTTTTGTTTTTTCTGCTCTCTTATGCCGCATGTCTTCATTTATTGTCTTGTTACTTTCTCGTCTGCTTTGCCCTCTCAAGGTCAGATGTCAATGTCACTGCCTTGCAAGACATTCCTGCCAAGGACAGCTGTGCTGTGCCACTTGACCACATTCACTAACCAGTGCTTGTCTCCTGCATTTCCCTCCACTTCACTGTCTTGGCGTCATGAGGCTAAATTGGATTTAGTGATTCGGTGGTAATCTGTTAAGTTAACCGATGATCTATCCAGCACAAGGGAAGGGAACGCAATGGGGAAGTGGGCACTCGTTTTTTACCCAGGAGCTGTCTGGCACCCATAAGGGACGGGGGTGGGTGTGAGGAAAAGTGAGGGGTGGTGGCAGAAGTGGGGCGGGTGAGTGGTGGAGGGGGGATTGAGGGAAGGCAACTTGTGTTGTTGTGTAGGCGGAGGTAAAGGAGGCAGGAATAAGAAGGGATGAGGAAGGGGGCTGGGTGAAGTGGAAAGGCACCAACATGGGGGTAAGCAGGAGCAGTGCTTCACCTCAGGGACTGTTGGGTGGTGCTGGGAGCCAAAAGCGGGGATTAAATGTTCAGGACACAGGCTTAATCTTAGTGTTAATGTTACGTAAGGCCTAAGGTGTTGCCCCAGCGGGTGTTGACATTGAGAGGTTCAACTTTGCTCAGCGTGCTGTGGGAGGAACGCGGAGGAGGCGCAGGCCAGGAGGCAGGGATCATGAAGGTAACGCCTCCTTGTTTGGAGCAATGCCCGGGCTGGGTAGTGTTGAGTACAAAGACTGGGAGGGGATGATGCTGTCAGCCTGTGATTGAGGTAGGCTGGCTTGATTGATATCCTTGTCTGGCTGTCTTGTGCCAAGCGCCTTAGTGTTGGCTTGTAATCCTAGTTTGTCTGACAACATCCTTTTTTGTTTTCTTCCACAGGGCAGCTCTTTGTGTGTCTGTCTACGGATGGGTGTGTTTGCACAGAGCAATGCTAAAATGTTTTGGATAGCCTCTTCAGAGCTGCCACAGAGTTATTTTAGATCTTGTTATTATTATGATGGTGCAGTCCGGCTGTTGTCCTAACTGCCAAATGACGCATTTATGTTCGTATCTCAGTTCTTCCATGAGTGGGTGTATTCCAAACCATCATCTCAGGAAGTTTTTTGTCATGCATTTCATTATTGTTGAGACTGTATTGTCTCACTTTTTTCAGTTTTTCTGTGATGGACATTTTGGCAGGCAATCTTATAAAATCCATAAAAATCAATTCAATGCTTTTTTCTTTAAAAAAAAAAAAAATTACCAAATCTGTGTTTTGCATACATGCGCTCAAAAGGCTTTAATTAAACAACTGTATTTTACATTTTGAAGGAGTTAAGTACCAAAGAGCCTGAATTTTATGTTGCAAATAGAAAGATGTCTATAGTGGTGCTTGTGCTACAGGCCTTGGTTTGTCATTAAGAGCCACAGCATCCCTGGATGTCTCTATTATGAGTTTTCATTATCAATGTCCTACTCTCTAGCACAAAAAGGTCAAGTGCATAGCAATGTGCTGCATTCACCTAAGGGGTTTAGAGCTTTCTTGTGCTTCCTCATGCATGTTACTCAATAAATACATGGATTCAGGTTAGCGGGAGGTAAAAAAAAAAAAAAAAAAAAAGGAAAGGAAGTGCATTACAATGTGCAGGTATGTGTGCGTGAGTGTGCAAAGGAGAAAATATGAGAGAGTGAGGAAAAGAGCAACGGCGTTTGAGAAAAAGGAGAGAGAGAGAGAATGATAGAGAGAGAGACTGAGACTGACATGTCTTTTGGTGAAGCGGTGTCGTCTTCCACATCAATGTCTGATGCTTGTGCTGCCAGGTGCCGGAAATCTGGTTCAGAAAGGAGAGAAGAGAGAAGAAGGGGAAAGTAGAGAAAAAAAAGGCAGGGTAGATGGAGGATTTTTTTTATGTGACGGCGTTGACAGCTCCCCTGCATTGCACTGAGCTTAAATAATGGGATGCTCATTTGCATAACGAGGGACGTTATCACCTCTACTGTCAAAAGAAAACACAACAACAGTTCTTCTGCTCCTCCCTGAGATAGATTGGGTTGGCCTACTTTAGCACTCTGGAGAGATGCACTGGAGCTCTGGCTTAGCCAAGCTCACACAAGAGCACATAGGCACGCATGCGCGCGCTCACACACACACGCGCACACACTCTTACACACACACACACACACACATATGCACACACACAGTCATTCACTCATGCAAACTTTTTGGGAGCGCAGCTTTTTTCTTCGCCCATGCTGGCCTGCACTTCTGCAACACAGGTACACACACATTAAACCGTGCACACACAAGCAAACATACCTTTATTGGCTACTCACACTCTCATGGAGGTGTAACATCTCCAGCTGGATTAAGTTCATGTTATAATTTTATTATGTTTCAAACTATTATGTTGCCACTTTCTTTTTTTTTTTTTTTACTTTTTTTTTTTTTTTACAATGGCTTTGTTTTGCCAGAACATGGCAACGCTTAGCTCCTCAGTTTTACATCTGTATTCTGTCCCGCAGATCACATCTGCCATTTTGGAGATGAGCTGCGAATAGAGTAGAAAAAGTTGTGGCTGGCAGCTCCACTGTCAATACAGTGCAGTTTCATGGGAAGAAACAAAATGTATTTCTCAGTCTGGAGGTAATGTTACAGTGTTGGTGATTAGAGCGTTTAAGTTAGCGGCACTTCCAAAACACTGTCAAACTCTCTGTGAACGAGGCGAGATCCTGACAGCGCTGTCTCCTCTCATAGTCGGTGCCTAGGAAAAAAAAAAAAAAAAAAAAAAAGCAAAAACTGATTTGCATGATATCGACAGTGAAAAACACAGCGGTTCTCACAACATTGTTGACAGATTCTTTGTCTTTCTTCACCCTCCCTTGTGGCTGCCACGATGCCACTTTTATTATTTTTTTTTCTCTCAGTATTTTGCCATATTTCATTTCATTTAATGCTTATTCTCTCCGACCCCTCCCTTCTGTCTTGCAGGTACAGATGCTGGAATCTTTGAGTTGATTGAAACAAATAGAAAGCAGAAAAGAAAAGACAGATAAAGGAAGAGCAGAAACGTGAAGAGCAAGAGGAGAGAGAAGAAGAAAGCGAAGAGAGAAGAAAGCTTGAAGTTCTTTAGAAAGAGGAGAGAAAGAAAGAGACGGGGACGATGGGGAGGAAAAAGATTCAGATCACGCGGATTATGGATGAACGCAACAGACAGGTAAGTCCCTGGGGGATGGGAGGATGGATGAGTATGAGGATGGGGGAGAAAAGTGTGGAAGAGGGAGGAAGGAGAAACACCCTACACCCCATATAGCTCTTAACAATGAAGGTTTCTGGGAGTCTGGGCAATATGTGAACTGGGAGACAGAGTAGTCCTTGCAGGGAAAGTACAGATATTGCTTTTGGTGGAGGAGTTCCACTGGCTTATAATAGCATGTTTGTTTCTCTTCAATCTAACAATCCAGTGTGAGGACACAAGGAGTGAACAGTGTTTCCTAAAATGGCTTTGCTTTAAAACATTTGCGATTTTTAAAGCACATTCGGCATATCACAGAGTAGTCTGAGGGGTGCAGCCTACACTCAACTGAAGCACCCTTCACACACCCAAGCTCTCACACCATGCCACCCTGTTTAGCTCTGTGCCAGTGGAATATTACCGGGCAGAGGGTGGTACCACCAGTGAGGCAGGGTGGAGGAAAGTATAAACAAACAACCAAACAGAGGGTTCGGGATGGTCTGAAATGACACACTGGGATGCAAACATTGAAATGCTATTTTTCTTGAGCTAAATCAGTAACAGTAGAGCTGCTGTAGCTTTCCCCTGCGCAGCTCAGATGATCCATTTTCAGATGAATGATACATATTAATAAAAAAAAACAAACACGTTAGCAACCAATCTAAGAACCATGGAATCCTTGCAAGAAACTCTTAACAACAGCTGGCATTACTTGAGACTTGAGATAATAAATTGTGGACACTACTGTCTCGGGCAGGAGACAGAACTCTCTCACTGCCCTTGAGGCCCACAATCGATCACTTCCTGTGGCGTAGCTGACCACTGACACTTTGTCAGCTTCCTGGCAGCCCAATTGGATCCATACGCTGCTAATGTGGCCCCTGGATCACAGGTCAAAACACACACACACATACACACACACACCAGCACACACAATTTATTTCATTGCTTTTTGAGACATCTACACCATGTGACATTCTCAATAGTATTTCTGAACCATTTCACAATGTGCTTTATCAAATACAGTCATATGTGGCCAGAGTTAAGGCTCGGTGAATTGATTGGAGTGTGCTGGGGGAGTAATTGAAGTAGATGTTGGCCCTTGTCGTGACTAAGCTCAAGTGTGTTTGCAAGAAACAAGAAGATAATAGGAAGTGTGTGACAAAGTTTGCGTGCTGGGCTCAAAGAAGGTCATATCAGAAACATAGTTCCTTTAGAATCACAGATGCAGCATAAAAACAAGAGTTTAACTGAGGAACATCTATAGAGATTTTTTTATGTATGGAGGATGTTTGTTATTGAAAGAGCCAGACAGACAAACAAAGAGAGAAACAAAACAAGAAGAGGTCACAGAGTTTTAGACGAGGACTAAAACTATCGTGTTGCAGCAGCACCCACACTTCCTCCTTACTGTTATCTCAGCCCTCCTCTTTTATCCCACCTTAGACTGGGCCTGCGAGTTGCACCAGGCTCTTCGACTCCTGAGGAAAAGGAGAGAAAGAGGGAGACAGGAAGGACACCTGAGGGAAATCGATGCCTGAGATATCCGGGCTTCACTTACAGGGGGAGAAGGAGGCAGGAGAAGAGACTGGGGAGGGAGAAAGGGTTCATGGGAAAGAAAAATCAATATATCACAGGATTTTGTTGTTTTGATCCTTAAAACGATAGATTGCTCATTGACACTGTGTACTTATTGTTGCTTTTAGGTGATAGCGATTCCTCCTGATATTATATCATCAAGTCATGTGGAAAGCACCGCATGTTCCGTGGAGCATAGTGTCATAAAACCTATGGCCTTAAAAAAATGACATCACCATGTTTTGAAGAGGCGGATATCACAAGACTGGGACAGACACAGAAACTTAAATTTTCTTTTTTAAAGAAGAAAAAACAGAAGCTCAAGCTTTAAATATTTTCACTTCCTTTTTGAGGAAATGTCCCGGAGCCCAAGCCAAATAAACACCAGAGGACTTTGTGTAGTGTTGCTTTTGACCTCACATTCTTCTCATACTTTTAGTGTTTTATACGTAAAAGGTTTTGCCATTTCTGAAAGTCCTTCTGTGGTCTTAGCAGGTTAATGTTTTTTTTTTATCATTTATATAAAATCAAATATATTATTTTTTGGCATGTTATGAATTTCCAACAGTTTTTAGAGTTGCATAAAGAAAAAAACAGGGCATGGGTCAATTTCTGTATTGTCCTTCAATACCAATATAAGGCCTACTGTAACATTTCCTTGGTTATTACACACTTATAACGCAGCTCTCTTTGGCGTGGCACCACTCGGTGTAGCTGTCAGCGCTACCTTTCCACCTACAGGGCTTTACTGCCTCCTCACCCCTGCCCTCCATGCAGCTGCAGCATCATATTGGGCACAGGGCCTGGCTCTCTCTGGGCGGCCACTTTGGGTTGCCACCTCCAGGCCCCGAAACACTTCCCAAGAGCAGCGGCAGAGGGGCCAGGCCTCCCTGGCGTTGACTGGCTGCCCGGAGTGCTGGACAGTGGGCAGCAGTGTGTGAGCCCTGGCTCCAAGCCGCCCGACCACTCAGACCCTCTCCTAGCCTCGGGCACATGAAAGAGCCCCCTGTGTCATAAACTCATGGGCTGCTCACAAAGAGCAGACTCTTGAGCCAGCTTGCAAATGCACACAGATAGGCAGGCGCACACAAGTTAAACGTACAGGTGTGTGTATGCGCCTGCACATATCGGCGTAGACTCGAGACATGGCCGATTATACTCTCAGACACCGAGTTAGATGGTGGGTTTGCAGCAGTGACAAACGCATGCGCGTATTCACATGTACACATCTAAAAACACATCTATCTCTCTAGAGTCCGTGTTGTGGATCGACTAATTTACCGCAATTGGCTCTAATTAGTGTTACCTCTCCAGCCAGTACACTCAGTGGGCTTAATTTAGGTTGACTTGTTTGTGTGTTTGTGTGTGTGTGCGTCTTTGTGTTGGACATATGGGTTTCATGGGGGAAGGGACCCAAGGCCAAAGGTTAAACATGTATCAGGTCATCAGTGACAGGAAGTAAAACAGGAGGATCTCCCAACTGCCCCAAACAACAGCCACACCAGCACACACTCAGCTTAAAGAAGCTTTAAAAATGCGTTTTTAATGAAGCTTTAAAAACATTTTTTTTAAATGTCCTCCTGCATGCGCCTTCACTCCGGTGAAGAGAGCCACTTTAACCGCAGCACTGTAGCTGTAGTAAGGGCTCTTTTTGTTTCTACGACAAAGCATTCTTCCCTCCAATCAACAGTACCGGGGTGAGAAAATGTGCGAGTGAAATTAACAGCAGGAAAATAATGAGGCCCACAGGGTAGCTCCTCACCCCTGCACCCCTCCTCTAATTCCCTGTTTCCCACCTTCTACCATCTCATTCATTTACCACACAGAGTGGCACTCCTTTTTGTCGTGCGTTCAGCTTTGTGAGACCTAACCTGTGGGCTCACTAAGCTCTCACCTTCACTCTAGTTCCCCTTTTTTCTCCCCCTTTTTCCGCTCATTTTTTTTTTTTTGTTTTGTCTCATTCGTGTATTCTTCACTCCAACCACACTCCTCACTACAAAGGCTTAATGGTATAGCTTTCTATACTTTCTTCCCTTTGTATGCTGTAGAATTCATTTTGTCAGGCGTTTGATCTTCAAAACAGAAATCTGTGTATTTATGAAAGCATATTTTGCTGTATACGTAAAAAAAAAAAAAAGAAGAAGTTTGTTGCTAATAGCACCATTCAGGACTCTTTTAAACAGTTTTTTTTTGGCCTTTGTTTTATTTTTTTAACGTAACTTTCAGATATGAGCTCAATTGGATCCTCACAAAAATGTTCTCACTTTTAATAAAAAATTTCGGTTTTCTTCAGCAGTGCTTATTGGGCACGTGTAGATCAACTGTATAAAAATGAGCTTAAACCAGCTAAAACTAAAAATAATGTGCCTTGTATAGAGCATACAGCATCGGCCTTAGTGCCACACTGACAGTTTATACTCTTCAAATGAATGACAGCAAAGTTATTTTTGTCTTTCTGACCACTAACTTGAGCCTTGCAATGTGACATCCCCTTTTTTTAGTCAGTGGGTATATCCTTTTCCAGTTGCGGTTTTTCAGCATAAACAGGAACATGCTGAGATGTAATTACTTGCTCTGCTAAGAAAAACAATCTAAACTGGCATGTACTTGAAGACATCTATTGCTAAACCCGCCATAATTAAGACATCGCAATCACTTTCACGAGTTCGTTTTTAACTAACTTAAAAGCTAACAGTGGAGGTAAAATGCAAAATGTTTGGACTACGCTCCCTCCTGTTCTTTACTGTACACTGCACTCTGGAAAAGGATGGTAAGTAAGTAAGTGGGGTTTTGAGGAGAGGGACGAGCACGGCATATATTAGAGGTGGGACAAAGCCTCTTTTGTCATAATGCCTCTTTTAACAGTGTCTTGGCTGTGAGGCAAAGTTCAAGCCAAGGTCTTCGGCTCCTCTTATTCCTTTTGCGTAAGTCCGTGTCTTCCTGCTCGGCCCCTGACAATGGGATAAGTGTTTGTTTCAAGTCAAATCTTGCTGCTCCGTAGGTGACTGACATCTATGTCTGTGTGTGTGTGTGTGTGTGTGTGTGTGTGTGTGTGTGTGTGTGTGTGTGTGTGTGTGTGTGTGTGTGTGTGTCTCCACATGGCCATGTTTGGTTTGCTACCAAGCACTTTTTTTTTTTTTGGTGCCTGTCTCCCCACTCCTCCTCTTCCTTCACCTCCTCCTCCCCCAGGGAAGCAGGCAGGAGGTGGGAAGCAGAAGCGAAGCCATTGTGAAGGGGAAGCCACTGGCCTCTTCCTGTTATGAGAGGAAATGCATACAAATGTGCTTCCTGTGCGTCCGCCCCCTCTTTTCTCCTTCGTCTTTCCCCTCGTCTTTCTCTCACCCATGTGGCAGAGATTTAGCCGCTTTCCCTCCTTTCTCTGTGTCCCTCTGCTTTTCCTGGGTGTTTCTATCCATGTTTGAGAGTCCAAATGTACGAGTGTAGCAAGTAAAGCAGACATTAGTTTATATATATATATATATATATACATAGTGATGATTCCATACAAACTCACAAAGACAGAAACGAAGAAGGAAGAAGACAAAAGTTTGTTGAATAAAAATTTACAAAATATAGACTTTAAAGGGCAGCCAATGGTAATGCGGTTGAGTGGTTGCAGGGTTGTCTGTGCGTGTGCATCTGCGTTGCATTGCATTAGTCTAAAGCCCTCCTGGGATGGGGTTGTGGAGGAGGATAGGGGTGAATGAATAAGATGTGTGTGTTGCAGTGTGCCTACAGTTTATGAACAGTTTAGTTCATATAAATAATTGCCCAGAATAGTTCTTGATGATTGTCTGTAGATGATATGGAAGTGTGGGGATGATTTAGTGTCCTCCGCGGGGTCTTTTGAAGGTAGTTGCTGCCAAGATCCTTTCTGTAATTGAGTAATCTCTTTGAGGCTTAAGCTGTTGTTGGGACATTTAGTTTTGCTACTTACGAGGTTCGCCTGCACATGCATTCATTGAACCTTTTTCAATGTTCAGGTCAAACTTCCCAATTCGATCTTATTTTTTTGTAGATCGAAAGCCTGAAAGCATAACACTGAGACCACTGAGATTTGGGTTACTCTGATAAACATGCTTTGCATATTTTTATGGGAAGAATGCATGTGTTACGGCTAGGATTTAAATATGGTTAGACTAGCATACCAAGACAGCCGAAAAGTCATGCGTCCCGTTAAATCCAATAAGTTTAGCTCTTTACCTCAGTGGTGACCAAAAATAGTCAAAAAAAAATTTCGTTGCTTTTGTGTGCGCGCTTTTATGTGTGTGAAGATAGGTTTCACACCCTTGTTACCAATGTACTGTGAAAAGACACAGTTGGGTTCACACTCACGCACTCACACTGTTCCCTTATACCAGCATGCACAGTACTGTAATGTCATTCTCTCTGTTATTAACATAGTGATGTGTCTAACAGCACCCACTGACCAAGGAAACAAAGATTACTCCCACACTGACATATGGGTGGTTTACAAAATGTTTTGTGCTTTAACAACAAAGACAGAGGACTCATTCAGTAAAATAAATGTATAAAAGCTCAAATTCATCGATTTGCACGTGTAGCAAAATGTATATATAGATATATTTTTGTTTTTAAAAAGTGATTTCTTTTCTTTCATTGCAAGCCATAAAACAACATTTGGTAGGCTACATTAGTATGTGGCTTACAATTTAAGCCTGTTATGTTTTTTGTTTATGAATATTAAGCGTTATAATATTGTAAAACTTTTTATATTTTTATAAGTATCTTTAAAAGACTGCAGATCAACTACACGCCTCACATGGCATCTGTTTTACGTGCTCAGAAAGCAGGACCGCAGCGTCAGTTTACAGCTTGTCTGCGGGCCGAGCGAGCGGTTATAAGCCTGTGCAGAAAAGGCTGAAGATGACATCACCAATCTCGATGTTGACGGGCTAAAAGTATCGCATGATGACATCATATGATGCTAGGAAACCGCAATAGAGTTATCTTGAAAAATTGAATTGAATGCTGAGCTCAAAAGCTGCAGAGGTGAGACGCAGTGGAAATGAGCATGTCCTACATGTCTTGTAAGATCTGTGTTTATTTGTGTGCGTTTCTCTTATATTCATGGACGTATGCGCATGGCGTAGTAGTAAGTGTTTTAGAGGCAGCATGTTGTACGTGTCAGGTTGAGATAAGAGGGTGTGATGTGATATTTATGTAGGTGTTACAGTTTGGTCAGTTAAAACTTTTCATAATCACACCCATTCTCTTCCCTGTGGTGCTGTTGAAGCCAGACTATGTGTAAATTATAATATGTGAGAAATGCTTGCACGTAGTTCCTCATTTAAAGCTCGAAGCTCAAAGACAACTTTGATTGAATTCCGCTCTTTGTTTTTTACGGTTTTAAATCACAAGCAGACAATGGGTGCCTCTCAGGGTACGCTGACGCATTTGCACGTGCGCGTTGATGCTCGTGGCGGTCCTCACATTTGAGACTAGCTGCTCTGGACTTCTGAGACCCACACCCAGTCCGCTGTGCGTCCCACATGGCACTTTTTGAAACATTAATGGCCCCAGCAGAGTGAGTGACTGAGTGAGTGGCTGATAACGGAGCTTGGCCGCCAGCTAGCTGTGTCCTGTGTCTGCCCCTGGTGCCCCATGCATCAAAACACCAAGGGAAGACAACACTCGACTTGTCCTGTCCCTGAAAAGTATGCCTTGACCTTATGTTCTACAGCCCTGTCATCTTATTTACCTGTATGATGTGTACTTCAGCCTCACTGCTGTAAGGCTCGCAGACCTCTTTTGGGGTGCTCACATTTCAGTTGTGGACAAAACAGCTCAGAGTGGATTGAATATGACAATTAATCCTATTGTCACAAGATGCCTTTTGATCTTAGACTATAATAATAAGGCTTGGGTTTTGGTTTTTTTTTTCATATTTCAGCATGACTGTATAAATGTCAGCATGGTATTTAGAGCCCAGGGGAGCATTTTCTACACATGTCGTAGTGAGTCACACGCGTATGTGCCGAGGTATAGAACCTGACACAGTGTTTTGTCAGGAGGTAGCATGCCATCCATATCTTTGGTTTCAGTCTCTGTTGTCTGACAGATAGTTTGGCACGAAACACTGACATCACTGGA
>JAVDPK010000475.1:469804-493410 GCA_034780415.1 Cichlasoma orientale | reverse complement strand
AAAACTTTAAGGTGGGCGGGGGGTGGGGAGTGGGGGGTAATGAGGTGGCAGTGAGAGGGTCCAGGATAAGATGGTCCACGCTTGGTAGAAAGTGATAGTGAGGGAGAAAGTCAGGATGGAGGTTAGGAATGGTTTGATGTTCTGTTCCCCTGGTGCATCCTGTGATATATTGTTTCAAGAAATTCAAAACTGTCTATCAATATCTATTCGAGCCTCTCTCCTCTTTCAGTTGTAAAGAGAAAATGTGAAGGGCAAGGCATAATAAGAAAATGCAAAAAAAAAAAAAAATCTATTGAGGCATTACCCAGATCTATCAGAGGCAAAGCTTTCTTTACAAGGCTCTTTATGCTTACACTCATAATCTTTATAACTGTATTCAGAGCTTGTATTTGTTCTGCATTCATCTGGTATCTTTGGCCCACTTAAGTGCTAGAGGAGAATAGGCAAACATGCAGTTAATCAACAAACTGAGATTGTTAGTTACCAGCTGGGCACAGTTCTGGCAGAATTTCCTCTTTATAAAAAAAAAAAAAAAAATCAATGCAGGTCTCCAATGTAAATAATACAAAGTCACAGAGGAAAATAAAAGACATTTTGATAAAAAACATGCTGCGTTGTTAAGAGAGGGAAGCTGGCAGTGGAGCAGTTTCTCTTTTTTCCCATTCAGCTGAAGAGCGTGCACACATGGCTTGGAAAAGAAACCAGGTGCAGCTCGCTGGCATTAACTCACTTTCACTGTTCTAGTTTTGATTCAAACAATAGAGGAATAAGGCTGTTCTATTTTGACAGTGTTGGCCCTTGTGTGCCTGCATTACTAAAGGTACTCGTCTTGGGCCTCACACACACACACACACACACACACACACACACACACACACACACACACACACACACACACACACATATATATATCGGGAAGAACAGTGAGAGAGAGAGAAAATAAAGACAATTTTTGTGGTTTAAGTTAAGCGCATTATCACAATTTGAGCGCTGACAAACAGCTTCAAATATATTTGAGGAAGCTATCTGTTATTTCTATCACGCCTTGTTATTTGCTGTGAGAGCTGGTTAATTGGGCAACGCAATAACCGAATGTGTGCTAATGTTGCCGCATGAAAATAGTTAATCTCGGCTAATTTTCGGATAAAAAAAAGAGTTGCGTGATTCTTTTGTGCCAAAGCGAGAGTGGGACGGCGAGCGCGTTCAGACCATCTGAAAAGGACAACTCAACTCGACGTATGTTCCAGGATGAGCCTCTGTGTGCTTTGATGTACAAGCAATAACTGACCTTCTTTACCGTTATCTGACTGAGACAGAGTATTTTCAGTTCCTTAAATGCAAGCCCAGCTTCTTTTTTTCCTTTTTCCTGGTATAGATGATAGACTGTTACAGTCAGTGGGTGTTAAACCATTAGCAGACTTCACTTTCCTTTAATGCTGTTTCCCTGAAAACTAAAAGTTTTTAAGAGGAAAGTTGCGCTGTCAAATTTCTATTTATTCTCTCATTACAAATGAAGAGGTTGAGGGTGGGGGATTTTTTTTTTTTTGTCATAATCAAATTCTTACAAGAAGTCAAATTAAACAGCTTGGTTTGATTTTAAGTGTGCCGCAAAAGTAAACTGAACATAAATCTCTCTTCTCCCTTCTTCTCTTCTTTCACTCAGGTGACATTTACAAAGCGAAAGTTTGGCCTGATGAAGAAGGCGTACGAGCTGAGCGTGCTGTGTGACTGTGAGATTGCCCTGATCATCTTCAACAGCACCAACAAGCTGTTCCAGTATGCCAGCACAGACATGGACAAGGTCCTGCTTAAATACACCGAGTACAATGAGCCCCATGAGAGCAGGACCAACTCTGATATTGTGGAGGTAAGCTACAAGAAAACACAGACGGCACACACATGCGTGCGCGCACAGCCACACAAGAGCGCACACACTCATGCTCAGACGTGGACGCTCATGCAAACGCACAAGCAGACAGATGGTTACAGCATTTGTGACTCATTCAGCAACCCTTACTTCTCTCTTTTAGTCTTCACACCTAACATAGTGTACGAAATAATTGCTCCCATAGTTTATCAGTTTTCCCCAAGGGTTCAGTACCACTATCAATCACTGTTAGAAAAACTTATTTTAAGACTCCCAATAAGTCATTAATTTCAAGACAGTAGGTTTATTCAAATTGCCTTCTTGTGTTGCCTGTACTTTGCAGCATAAAAGAAGTAGCCTGTCATTGATCTGGGCCTTTTAGACTGTCCCCCTGTGGTGTGTAATCACCACGCTGTGCCCTCAGTATCTTGTCACCATTGATGTGCCTCTGTGAGGAGGATGTTGATCAGACTTGCTTTGGACACATGTCGCTAGACTGGCTCAAGGCGATGTTAAACACCACTGTCAGTCAAGCCGGTAGGCAGGTAGATAAAGCAGGAAATGACGCTAGCACCCTCCTGGGTCCTTAAGCTCTCAACGTGAACCTGTTATGCAACGTTCACTCTAGAGCTCTGACCTGCTGGACCACACACACAAACATGAATGCAGTCATGTGAAGTTTGCCCCCTTTTCCCCTTTTCCCTGCTCTCTTTTAATTATGGTCACACTCAAATTTGAATGCACCAGCGTTGCAAAGAATGTTGAATGGATTTTTTTTTTTTTAAATATATGAAATTGTCACAATCCCTATGCTTTGTCTTTATTGTTACACGGAATCCTTAAATATACAAATCCACATTTAATTAAACTAATAATTCTCAAAGCTTTGTTGAATGGTTGATTTTTTACCCACCGCCTAACACAAGTGGAACAATATATATCCCAGTTTAATTTTAGAACTATCTATCATGACAGTAAATACTACATAAGTAACGTTAGAGACTTTAAAGTTACCGAAAGCGTCTGTGTCCATGTATAGGCCCCTATTTTTATATCAATTGTGTATGCAAAGTTTGTACTTTAACAGGCACCTGATTGCATCATGTTAATTTGGCAGGTCAGCTAGTTACATACATGAAATAAATAAATAAAAATATCAAGTGTATCAAAAGAAAAATGGGAATCACTGACCAATAATGAATGACTCATATAAACCGGCCAGTTTGAGTTCTCCTTTTCAAATATTTTGACATTTTTCCCATTCTTTCTATAACTGCCTATTTCTTTCTATTAGCTCATTTTGAATATTACTATAAATACTTATGAGGTTCATATCCAGTTATGTGGGAATGGATAAGCATCCATTCCTCTATCATATGCATTTAGTAATTTTTGCATACTTTTATCCCCTGTTAACACAGGTGTCCTTTGCTCACCAAGTCCTTCACTCACTGTATAGTCAGTTTATTATCCTTCCCCAGCTGAACCCATGAAGAGAGTGATATATAACTAGTGCTTGTGACAGGAGCTCCCTGCTTTGAAACTCTTTTCTCTAACTGTCTCCATTAGAGAGCAGAGGATAGCTAACGTGTAAACAGCCATGTCAGGGGGAGATGCTAAAGAGCCTGGTGGGGGAGAGTGCTGTAAAGCACTACATATAATGTGATCCCTGGAGAATGGAGGCTCTGCCATCTCTGAGAGACTCACAGCGGGAGAAATCGACCTGAAGAGGCCTTTAGCCTGAGCTGCGGTGTGCTAAAGGGATTGGCCACAGGGTTGGCACTAGCACGTTTAGTGTGGGTGGGGGTGGGGGTGGGGGGTGCGGAGAGGGAGGGGGAACAAAGGGGAACAGCATGGTCAGATCTTTCCCTATAAGCCATGTGCACCGCTGTTAAGCGATGTCAAAGGTGCAGTAACATGGGTGGCGTGTTGACTTTGGGCTGAGTAAGGAACAGAGAAGACTTCTTCTTGAGATGGCAGCATGATGAAAAGGAGGAGGTTTTTAACAAGATGAGGGGCTGATTTGAAATTGGAACAAAACAAAACAAAAATCTTAAATATGACATCTTACATATGTCAGATTTAATTTCAAATTTGCAGAAAGCTCTTGTCTTTGCCACTATAGTGAAATGCATGCATCTCTCTATTGCTGCTGTGCCTGAAGGTGTAGTGGGAGGAGAGGCAGAGGTAGGGGAGCGGAGCTCAGAGTGTGGGCGGCTGGCATAGAGGCCCGCTACATTAGCAATAAAGCTCTATGTAATTAGCATGTCTTTGGTTGATAATTAGCGTTGTTGAGAGAGTGGCACTGAGTACGTTGCACAGCCTCTCTAGCAACAGCATGTTTACAAGAGGCTGGAGGGCTTTTCTCTCTACCTCTCTCGCTCTACTTTGTCTTTCTCCTCTGTATCCACTTTCTCTTTGGAGTCTCTCTCTTTTTTTTTTTTGTTATTATTATTATATAGAATATATTTATGGGTGAATGGGTGTATTTATTTGAAAGACAGAAATAGGGGATAAAAAAAAGAGGAGAGAGGAGTGGTAAAGAAGTTCTGATGACTCACTGAAAAATCGTTTCATCTGGGAACGACACTTGTACAAATATATGCAAAAGCAAAAGACCAACAAACCAAAGCTAACCCTCCTGTGAGCGAAGCGATGAAACAAAAGAGACATCACTAATGAAAACTACATTCACGATACATCGCAACTAGAGACTTATACTAATCAATAGAATGGCAATCAGAAACAAACAGGGTTGTTTTTCCATTTAATCCCATTCCATGTAGGACAGTGACATTTTAACTCACTGAGACTCCAGTGACTATATTAAAAAAAACATAATATGTAGCTCTTCCATAAACATACAGGGAAGCCCACTTAATTAATGCTAAGTGTTCAAAGACGCATCCAGGCTGATCCCTCTAGCAGCTTGATAAAAGCAAACACAGAGACAGACCCTCCATCATTTGATGTCCATGCAGGTTCCAAGTGTGCCGTCCTGGCAGGTCCACAGCACACTCTGAGTCTGGCTGCGGATAAAACGGTCAAACATGCAGATAGATTTCCTATACTCGCTGTCTGCCAGGCCAGTTTCCTGTACATGTGAACAGCATTAGAGGAGAAATAGTAAGCTGTGCTGGGAAATGACAGTAGAATAGATTCATCTCTCACTTTTCCTCTGGTTTTATTCATGCTTAAGAACAATCGCTTTGAGTTGTTACTGGTGATTTATATTCCGGTATGGGGGTTGTTAATTGCAATAGCACATGAAAGAGTCCTTTCTTTCCCCTCCTGATGATTGCAGATCTAGCCCAAACCTAAGCAGCACTGGCTGGGTCTTGCTGCGATCGAACGGCCCCAAATCCAACAACGCACTTAGGCTTTGCCAAATCCCTCTTCTACAATGTGCTTGTTTTCCCCACTGTTGAAACAAAGAACACGGGTTTGTTAAACAGCTAAAGGGTTCGTGAGTGTGTGGTGATCTGAAGATATACCGCCTCAATAGCAGAAAAAATATGTGTGTTTGTGTACCTGTATGTACATATATAGCATACATGTGCTTAAATACACGAATATAGTCATGAGTTTGCCACGTGTAGATGTGCTCTCACAGTCTACTCACTCCATGGGTGCATGTGTGTGTGTACATACACAGTGACAATTGGCTCAAACCCTGCAAAGCTAATGGCATTGTAATGACCTCAGCCAGGTCACACTCTCTGATGCCATTGGCTCAAGTATCACATGGAATAGCACATGGCTCTTGGTACTGAAGTGACCTGCCTGCTTGCCTACCTGCCAGAGGATGGCCATTGGCCAATCCCATTTGCAGCAGATTAACCTAATCTGAAAGTTCAGCTCACTCTGTAATCTTAAACAGCAGCAGGAGGGATCCGACTCCCTGCCTATCCTCAACTCCTTTCCCTACCCTCCTTTTTTTTTCACTTTCTCTCCCTCTGTCCTTACCCAGAAAGAGCTATTGAATGAGAGGGGGACGGGAGGGACAGAGGGATGGATGAGTGTGAGAAGAGAAGGAGGGAGGGAAAGAGGGATGGCAGGAGGAAGGCTGGTAATTATTTCCAAAGGTCATTCTGTTAATGACTACCTGCTTGGCTAATGAGATTCAGCAAAGCTCCCTCACCATGTTTCACCCTGCGTATGTTTCACCCGTGTGCCGAGATGTGTGAGAAGCACAGGTGTGATTTCAGTCCAGTGACAGTACACTTGAGGGAGGGAGAGTGTGAGAGAGGGGGTGGCGGTTGTGGAGGTGGAGGGGTGTAAATGAAGAAACATAAAGAGAAAGCACATCAAGCAGGTATATGCATACCAGTTCACTGCGTGTTTCGCACAACGTTGATCCGTTTGGAAAGAACGCTACATTTCCGTGCATTCTAAGCAGTACACAGACGAGCTCAGCTGATTTCAGTGTCTCCTCAAAAAAAAAAAAAGTCTTACCTTATAAATGTATATCGCTTTTTCCTTACTTTCTTCTCAAGTTATTCATCTAAGTTAACAGGACCTCTCTGAAGTGCTGGTATGCTCACTTTCTGCCTCGCTCTTATGAAAATATTTTCCAGCATGTGTGCTATTCTGCGTGCTTATTTGGTTTCTAAACAGCAATGAGAACATTAGCCTTGAGCGGTTTTTCGGCGCTGATCAGCTCACTGAATGACTTCTTCTCATAGCTCTTAAAACTGCATAATTGCTTCAACAAGAATGCAATTTATACTTTCACACTCGTCGCATCCAAGAGAACTATGTGAGTCTTATCATATCTCGTGCGCTTCAGTTGTCCACGGTAATTGTGTGTGCAGTAATTTTGTGTTTTTGGGATAGGTTGCGTATGGTGTGACATGGGGTGGGGTTGTCACCGCATTCGGAGGGCCTAAGTGTTTACCAGGGATGAAGCGATTGACAACAAGGCTTGTTTGTCCTGATGAGCTCAGGATTAAGTTCTGAAACTGCTTTGACTGACTAAGTAAATTAACCTCGTGACACTGACAGGCTAACAGTAAAGCAGTTTGTTAAAACAAAGATTTGGATGACAGACTGTTTACACGCTATAGCACGTTGTCAAAAAAGAATTTCTAGTATATGGGGTTGAGTGTATGTTAATTAATGTTGAAAAGCAGGAAACAGAAATTGTACCACTTTCAATAGTGCTTCACACGTCTCTATCATCAGCGCATAATTCATACTTACAGCGTTAGCAACAATTCATCTATTAATTTACAAGAATACTGGACTTGTGTAATAGCTACCTAAGCGCTTGCTGTAATGTGTACTCTTTATTTATTCAGTTCTGCATGTAAATATGATCCGTTTCAGCTTGAAGCCTCAGACACAGAAAAGTATTGATCCTACGCATGCATGTCCTTTCAGTTACTACGCTCCTATAAAATGTATTCAGCTCACCACTTAAAGCAACCGCCTAAAAACAACCACCAGTTTATTTAAAATCTCTTTTTTTTTTTTTTTTTAATAAATTCCTCAAAAAGTAGTAGCTTTCTAAAAATAGTGTACGGTGAAACTAAATATAGATGTCTAGCTGGCTGTTCTTGCTGTGAAAGAATAGAAGAATAAGACCGTCTCTGTCTCTCTCTCTCTCTCACTCTCTTTCTTTCTCGGCCCCCCCGTTTTAAACGGGCTGGGTGGGGGTTGTTTTTTTTAAACAGAGGAGTGAGTAAGCAAAGTGTCAGGATATTCATTCAGTCTCGGTCTCTCTCTCTCTCTCCCTGCTGATCGGCTAAAAAGACTTGCCCTCGGCGACCACATTCATAAGACCACTAGTGTGAGACCCCGCGCTGCCTACAAACATTTGGCCCTTTGAATAAAAAAGTCTGTTTTATTTTAAATTCTCTTGTTGATCCCCTGCCCCAGTCCACCAAACAGAGTTTTCAAAAACGTTTTTCATTACAGAGGAAGGAAATTGATTTCAGAGAAATGGTGTCATATGTTTTGGTAGATTTAAGTACATTCTGATTAGCAGGTCTGCTTTATATCCAATTGATCAACCCAGGGAAGCCACATGTCTGCGGCTTCCACCCTGCATAAAGGCATAAAGAGAGCAAATTTACGCCCATCCCTCTTTAAAGACAGATTAAGAACAAGATGGCTGATAGAACAGTATGTGTGATCCACAGATGCGGCATTTTCTTCCACATCACATGCCCACTGACCAGAAAAGCAGAAGCTAAGGCAAGAAACTATACCTCTTGGATCTCTGTCAGAGGTGTTTTTTAAGGTCAATACTGAAGCGGAAGTCTGAAGTACTCACACAACAACAAAAGGTTTTAAAAATAGACTGTTTGAAATGTGCCAATATGTGGTCCCTGTGGTGAGGAGCAGTGAAAAAGGCAGGCCACTTCTGAGGCCACGCTGCCAAAAGGCAAGACTTTTCCACTACACACAGCCCAAAACAATTCACGCCAGCCATTAGGATGAAATGATGCCTTGTTCTTTGAAACTATTTGTGGAAAATTCAGAATAAAGAAGATCTATTTTTATATATGGCATTCCCTTCCCTGCCTAGAGCTTCCCCCCCGCCGCCACCGTGGTTACTGCTTTGGGCAGGGCGTGGAAACTCAAGGTCACTGTATAGAGGTCAGCCGGCTGGTCATTGTTACTGAAGGCCTCCCTCCGGCTCCCTTTTCCTGCTTTGGTACCACGCGATAAGAGACAGAGAGACAAAAGACGATAAGTGACGATTTGTAGTGGTTGTGGGGTTTGTGTGTGTGTGTGTGTGTGTGTGTGTGTGTGTGGAGTGGTGGTGGTGGTGTTGTTCCAAGAAATGAAAAGGAGGCTGGTTAGAAGGGGACTTGGGTTTAACTATGACTACACAGTCATTAAGCGATGATAATTTAAAGCATGTACATTTTTGATATGATTGATGTTGTAGTGCACAGTCACATAATGACTGTGGCATAAACAGGCCATGTGCAGTTTCACGGTATGGAGTATGCAAAGCTAAATTACGTGTGGAAAACACACAATTTAACCTTGGAAAATTGATTTTTACGTTGCACCAGAAATACATATAGACCCACACTCATTTCTCTCATTTGAATAGAGAAGCATTGCAGTGTAGATGGGATGAAAGATGGCTAGGTTAAGGGTGCAGACATAAGTGCCCTCTTTATCCAGTTTCACTGAGCTGGCATTGTGTCTCATTATGTCTATCTGGCTAATTATACAGTGTGGTGACAAGTCTGAATGACCACTTTGTTCCCAGGGCTGGGATACTGCTGTAACAAACAGTGTTGGATTCTGACATGTGCTTAGTGTGTGTCTCTTCCATATGGGAAACACTGCACCATCTGGTATTCTGATGTGTACTGGCTAGCTAAGATTGTGTGTCTGTGAGTGGGCTCTCGTCTGCAGTGGGCTCTTCTTAATAGTGATTTTAGCACATGCACCATCAAAATGGCACAGTTTGGAGAAATGTGGAGGAACCTTGTTGCACACAGTGCCCTTTCCCTCTGTCTTGTTTTCTGCCTCTCTCACTTGCTTTAACACTTTCTCTCTGTTTGTTGCTATATATCTCACTCCCTTTTGTAATGTTGAGTAAACTTAGTAGTCTCTAGAAAGCTAAGAATCACATGTTTAGGCAGCGTTCTTACTGAATACAGCACCACTTTGCCCGGCAATGATGGATCCCAGGTGCCAGCGTCTGGTTACTTATTATAGTGTAGCAGGGCACCAGAGTAGGGGGCTTCAAAGCCACTAAAGCACTGAAAAGTCATTGATGTGATAGCCCCTCAAACAGTGTACAGGGATGCAGAGATGATGACTTTAAAAAAATAAAAGAAGAGGAAAAAAAAAGAAAACAGGCACGGACATACTGGGATTAGAGGTCCTATTTCTCAGATTGGTAACCTACAAAATAAACCATCTCCCCCAAATCGCTCACACACATACACACTCCGTGTAGCCATCATCCATGGGCATGCCCCTCGACATGGTCCTGGCATGTTCAAACCACGCTTCATGAAACTGTGGCCCTCTTGCCTTTGGTCTGCCATCTGCTTCCAATAAACTAAGCCAGCCTGATCCCTCTGATGTTCCCTCCACTCTGAAAAGCAGACAGAAAGAACGGGCGAGCGAGAGAGACAGAGCGAGTGAGGAAGGAAGACAAAAATGGGAGCAAGTTAAAATGAGCCAGACAAACCAGGAAAAAATGTTTAAAAAAAAAGAAGAAATAAAATAAGAAGAATAAAATCACATCTCAAACATACTGTTACCTCTTCCCTGCTGCCAGGAAGACCACCCTGCTGGTGCTTATTGTGCAGTGGCGCTGGGAGGTCTTAATCCACAGTGGGTCCACTTCATGACCACCTCCATCTTATTTGTGATGAGGAAGACAATGTTTCTCTTCCTCGTCTCACCCCTACGGACACAAAACTGCATCGCTCCTCGCCAACGTGACAAGGTTGACGGTCATTTGGTAAAAAGAACCATGTTCCCCCTCGGGTTTCCAAACTAAATACACCCTGTGGCCACACCCAGCCAGCATACATTCTCACACAGTTTGAAGTATGGTCTGTACAGTTTGTTTACTGAGAATGTCTGATAGAATAAAGTTTCTTTGCCATTTTTAACAGTGCAGCAATGGCGAGTTTGAACCAAGCTAGACAAAATTTCTTTATTCCAGTGCAATTTTATTTTAGTTTATAGCACAGCAATCATGATTAAACATAAGTGGCGCTGTGACTGATGTTTTTATATTGTGCTTGTCTATCACAGGCTTTTTCCCCACCCACCGCTGAAATATGCCACAAACCCCATAAACTGGTCCATTTATGGTGGGAAACGCTCCTGCTATTATATATTATTTTCTATCTCGGTTTAGCTTACAATAGCGCGTGTATACTGAAGATCACACAGTGCTGACAAAGATATAAATGGCCTGTAATACACTGGCTGTTCGGTGGCGCGTCTTTGCACTGACGCTGCCTGCTATTGGGTCGAAGACACTGAGGAACATTCACTGGCCTAGCTGTCGCCAATAGCCATAAACACAATATTGAATGTGTCGTAGCCTTCAGCCACTGCCAAGATAACTGCAGAGGGAAAATGGTCAACAATGGAGCTCTTTCCAAACACAAATCATCAACTGCCCAGAGTCCATCAGAAATAAAGATGTACCCGTCAAGTCAACAGTGTTTTGACTGAGCTTCTGTTGAGATGTGGTGGTTTTGCAGAAAATTAGGGGAATAGCGCAGAGGTAGTGAGACAGAGACAGACTGAGCAACAGACTGAGACAGAAATATGGGGGCAGAAAGACGGATTGAGGGATAGAGAGGGTGAGCAGGGTGGCAGAATGCCGAGCAGACGGATCCTGGTATGGCAGGAGCTCTGGGCAGGCGTCAGCTGTCCCTAGCAGACTCCCTGGGGCCACCCGGGATTCACACCCAAATACTCTCCACTGTTTTTCTCAAGAGCTACATGAAGTTCTCACTCACACCCTAACCTATGCAGTGAATATAGAGCTGGGCGTTTTCCTGCAATTAAAACATTAGGGAACGGCGAGCATATTAGAACGTGAGTCCATTTCATTGTAGCGCAAGCCTGTCCCGGTCTAGCTCGGGTTACCTCGGTTAGGTTTTTACAGGGTTGTCCTGTCATTCCTCTTACACCAGCCCAGTCTAGGCCAGCTTAGCTGAGGGTGTAAAACTGAAGGGTACCAATGAGACGGGCGTCTCAAGTATGTAGGACACCTTGTCTATGCTGTGCCTGCCTCACACAGGCCCTGTGAGTCAAGTCATGAGGGAGCATCATGAAGAAGGAGTTTAATTAGGAGCAAGCCTCCAAAGGGGCCAGAGAGAGAAACACAGAGCCAAGCATGAAGACACAGCTTTTTTTGCTGTCTTTGCTCCTCGCCATACTTTTTCTCCTTCTTCTCTCTCTATAGCATTTCCATTGACTCTTTACATTGTCGTAGTGTCTCCTAACCTCCTTTCTCTCACGCATTCTCCTCATAATCCGGTATCCACATTTGGTCATTTTCTTCTTGTGTTTTCACAATGCAAAAAAAAAAAAGTCACTTTTTGCAAATAGGGGCAATAAGAATTTAAGAAACTTAAATAATGCTCATTTATGCCAGCAGTCATTTTCGTTGTAATAAAAAGATGAGGATTTTTTTTTTAACAATACAGAAAAATGTACCTTCTTGGAATATTGAATAATTTTAATTTAAGCATGAGAATTTGGGGGAATATTTTGTGCATAAAATTATTGCCACAAGTGAACTGCACCAAAGTGTTTTTGTTTAATCCTCATCCTATTACTGTATTCCCCAAAGACTCTATTTTCATGCCAAGTCTTCACTCCCGTACTCCTGTTTCTCTCAATATTACAACGGAAACCCTTTTTTTTCTTTTTTTTCAGTGATCATTATTCTCCCCGTTATTTTGAAATATAAGCCTTGGATGTGCCTTATATAATGATAATGTTACTGTATAACAGACTTAAAGTTTGGAGCAGCACTCAGTGGCTCTATGGAGCAGAGCATATTTCAGGAGCAGATAAAGCAATGGGCTATTAGAGAAGGGTAAAATACATAGGATGGTGAAAGTAGGGCAGTGGGATGGTGAGGTGGAAAGCTCAAGAGGGAGAAGCCCTTCTAAGGCTACATGAGCACTTCGACAGTTCTGATTGGTTGCTGGGTTGTGTGTCAGCCTTTTGGCAACAGGTGTGATGCCTTTAAACAGGTGGGCATAACTGAGATAAATGGCATAACATCTTTGTACTGCACCCTAAATAAACCGAGCCCTGCTGGAAAGCTAAGCCAGGGTCAGTCATGCAACACTCACACCCTGGCTGCCTGCACCTCCATAAACACCCAAAGCAATCATTGCCCAACTACTGCTACACCAGCAGCTCAGTTACCCCATATGGGTGTCACCTTTAACTTAGCCCTCGTTCTCCTCTCCCAGCAATGCTCCACAGCTATTCTTCCAAGAATGGAAGTAAATCTCTCATGGACTCTGTGCTGGTGGCAGTAGGTGGAAATCTATGCAAGTAGGAAGAAAAGTTGTTTTGTTTTTGTTTTTTTTTTCCCTTGCATGCATTCTCATGTGAACAGAAAAAGGCCAGTGGTTCAGCTCTTGTCAGTTCGATATGATGCATCGCCAAGGCCAGATTCAAACTACGCAAAAGAAACAGCAAAGTTTTACATCTCACGCCTTTGCCAAAAAAGACAGCATGCTAAACCTCTGCAACCCCTTTGTTCTCTTGACTCATCCTCCTCAGATAGAGCAAGAGTGCCTGATTCACTGTAGGTCTATTGGAAGTCAGATCTCCTGCATCGCCTAGCGTGATTTGTTTGGTGTGATTTCCTGAAGACTGTCAAAGATGTGAGAGATGCTTTCAAATTCAGAATTCCAGATTTCCACTCTAGGGGCCAAGTGAGGATTCAGAGAGAGAAAAGGAGAGCCAGCAAATGTTGACACACTTACAGTAGCTGCCTCGCCACGAGACGCCTCAGGAATCAAACAGTTATCACACAACACACAAAAGAAGCCCTCTAAGTTCACTAAAACCACACTCAAAACAGGCCTTTGTTGTGCTGACATGAGAGATGACTGGATTTTTATTTGTTTTCTAAGCAGGCAGATCGCTCCTTGTCACTTCTGCTGCTGGTTGTGATGGAGTAGCTAGCACTCGTATCTCTTCTGTGAGTGAGTACTGACAGAGACAAACAAATGAGAGGAAGAAGTTCACCGAGATTAACTTATCTTAGCATCTATCTTCCTCCTTTCTCCTGCTCGGTCGCTCTTTCTTTTTTCTTGACTCGAACACCCACTCTCACACACCCACACATGCACACACACACAAACACAGACTCATTCCCCTCTTTCCCCTCCCACACACACACACACACACAAACACACACACACACACACACACACACACAATACAACATATACAGAGAAACACACACTCTCACACACTTGATCAGCATCAAATACAGGGTGTGCTAAAGTAAATTTAATTACGTCTGTCTGATATGGAGCTTCAGATGAAAGTAGGAGAGCGCAGTGTGAAGCGATGACTGCACAGACAGGAGCAGGCCCGTGATATTCCTCCTGTAGACTAATCTCCCTTTATTAAAGCCAGGAGGAGAGAGGCAAGGGGGTGGGTGGTGGAGAGGAGGAGGAGGTGGTGTCTTTGATGAGATCTCTCTAACTGTCAGCTACTGTACTTTTCTTCTCTCCCGCTCTGTCTTTGTCTTTCACTTTTACGAGGCAAATGAACACAGCACCTATCGTTACATGCCCACTTGCTCGAGCAAACATACCCTCATGCTATCACACGCAGTAATGCACTCTGAAACTTATCCCTGTTGTTAAGGTTGTCAACAATATCTAAAAAAGGACAGAGACAGCTCTCCCCCCACCCCCCCCCAACCCCACCTCTCGTTTTCTTATTTATTCCAATGATCTCTTTGTCTGTGTCTCTCCTCCAGTGAGAGGGAGTGGTGATCGAGTGGAGAGTGTGGTTTTCTTTCAGCGTGCTGTTTTCTGTCCACTCTAATGGGGGCAGGTGGCCATCAGGTGGCCAGAACAGAAACTGCCACATTTAATAGCACATACACCACAGTCGTGAACTCATGCACCTCTGCTGCTGTTTTAATTCTATTTCACGGCCCGCTGATAATTATGGTCGTAAAATATGTTTTACTTTTATGACTGTTCCCTTTTCTGTACAATTATGAGGTTTTAAGGTCCCTTGATTTGTCATTTGTTATGTCTTGTTATTTGATGTGATTGAATCATTTGTGTCTTTTTTTTTCAGTGTTTAGCTGCATGTTTACTCGTTCATTAAAATAGCCTGTGTGTCCTCACGCCCTGCCGTGTTCTTAGAGTTCATAATGGAGCTTTAAAAAAAAAAAAAGGATTCACTAAAAACTTCTTTAAAAATAAAAAGATCTCATTACCTCATACAGTGAGTGAGATTTTTTTCAACATCAGTTTAAGAACTTTTCAAAAGTTGTTTTTTTTCCAGATGTCCTGTAATTGGACTCACATTTTGTCTAGATTGATTCGAAAATGAGCCTCCTCACACTTCATTACCATTTTGTCCCTCTGAAGCTGTTCACCTGGGTTTCTGTTCCCTTCCCCAAAGCCCTTCAACTATGTTGTGCAACTGCTCTGTTTGCAGACATTGAGAAAGAAGGGCCTAAACGGCTGTGACAGCCCAGATCCCGACGCAGATGACTCGGTTGGCCACAGCCCCGAGTCTGAGGACAAGTACAGGAAAATAAACGAGGACATTGATCTGATGATCAGCAGACAGAGACTGTGTGTAAGTACTTCTTGTTGAACCCAGAGCCTTCTTCTCACCTTTTTCTTTCCTCTCTTTCCTTCCCCCCTCCCGTGCTTTCTTTCGCTTCACCCTTGTTATCGTCATCTGTTCCTACCGCCCATCTCTCCGTTCCTTCGTGTGTGTGTGTCTCCCTCCATCCTTCTCTGTGGTTGTGGGACCTGGCAGGCATTGAACAAGAAGGAGAACAAAGGTGGCGAGAGCCCGGAGCTCGAGTCTGCTCTCATCCTCACCCCACGCACTGAGGAGAAATACAAACAGATTAACGAAGAGTTTGATCACATGATTAAAACTCATAAGATACCTGTAAGTACTGGGTTATGCTGCATCCTCAGCAGGCTAACAAAATGCTGATTGGCAAGTGACTGTTGAGCTAACCCAGCTAACCGCCATTGTTTGGAAGTAGACTAATTACATAAAGTGAGAGTGAAAGTAGGATCAGGGTAAAATTATACGCTGTAAAATTACACATCTTTGAAATTACTTGTTTACAGTAGAGCAGTGGTCCTCTAATTTGACATGTCTATAACCGTAACTAGTAGGCACTTTTGCTGCTTTAACAGCAGAGTTTCTTTTATGACAAATTTTAACCTTACCCGGTTCCCACCTTGAACCCATTCTACCCATAATGCCTTGCCTGGCTCTCAGGAGAGGTGTGGTCTGCATGTGCTTTTCCTTTTCCTGCACCAAAACGCAGTGGTCTGTGACCCGCAACAACAGGGACAAGCACTGTGGCAATGAAACAGCTGCAGGCATTCGAACGCTCTTACTAAGCACGTCTTTCTAACTCACAAAACTTACTTATCTCTCCTCGGGCAAATGCTTTAGTAGCTTTGTATATGTCAAGACGTGTTATCTGCTGGATTTATATTATGTAGTGTCAACTTTACAGAAGACTTTAATCTATAGCTAGCTGCCAGAAACCACAAAATAGAGGCTTCTTTCTATGTAAACTGAGCCTGCCCCTCATTCAGTAAGCACCATATTGGAATGGTTAGTGCTTTTGCCATACGGAGAAAGGAGATAATTCAGAGAAGAAGAGTAGTGTCTAAGCCGCGTGGAGTAGGAGGAGATGTGGTTAGAAACAAGGCAGGGGGCTGGTGAGCTGGGGTGGTGTGTCGGGGTGAGGTGGGGTGTGTTTGGGATTGGAGCTGGGTGGGGTTGGGTGGTGGGGGGAGATGGAGGGGGAGTTCTGCAAACAACAAGTGGCAGTTCAGTGTGTGGTCAGGGTGGCTGCCAAGCACTGGGCCTCTGGATTGCAGGGGACTGTTGAGGGGACTGTGGGGAGAGGCAAAGGAGGAAGATGAATAAAAACAGGAAGGATGGCACCAGTTAAAGGACAGCTTACAAACGGGGCCCTTAACCCAGTGTGTGCGTGTGTGTGTGTTTGTGTGTGTGTTCGCACGCGAATGTGCATGTAGAGAGATAGCTCACACATTTTTAAATAACAGTGCACAGAGACCAATTAGGTAGAAAAACTCTAACAAGGAATCAGAGATGGAAGATATAATAGGGTCGGTGGGAATAAATAAAACAGAACCAGAGACAGACCCTCAAAAAAACAAAACAGCATCTATAGGTTTGGGCTAGCCACTCCTGTGCAAAGTCACAGTTAAAGCATAACGAAATACGGCTGAAGCAATCATCTTTGTACATCTAAATAATATTTGGCCTGCTAAGAGAACATTAGCAGAGGGGAGAAAATTGAAGAAGCTGAGGCAGTGCTGAGGCACATCGCCCACGTCCACATAAGCCAGGCTGATGATCTCCCTGATGCGCTCCCTTCATGGCTCTGAGACACATGGCAGCAATTTAGGGCGCTATTTTCTACTTCCTAAAACTAACAATGCAGGATCAACCACTTCCAGGGCACTCCCAAGGTTAAACCCTTATGCCAAGTGACACAATAAGCATGACAAACTAGATGCCGGGGGCTGACGGGCTACCACTTCTCGTCTTCCTTGTGAGACTTATTGACTGATCAGAGTGCTTCACTTAAAACACTTTACATAAGCTCCATATGATGTGAAAATAAATTACTCCCCATTGCATTCTCTTGTTCAGTTTTGAAGTTACTTTTGCAAGAGATTCTGCAGGCTTGTTAGTGAGGTGAAGATAGACTGAATTATCTTTAGCACTGGGACAGTGGAAAACGATTGGCTTTAGTCCCTGTGAACCACAGCCTTCCAGTTTTTTTATGTATGAATGTAATGACTTCAGCATAATATTTCCTTTGGTCAGCCTTTTGACTTTACAATGGCAAATCCTACAAGATGTCAGGGCCAGCACTTGACTCCTGCATAAAGATATTAGTAGCCTCCAAAGTAACTCGATCAAGATGAAATGAAAAAGTAGCGCCGGTCCATTTATATAATCACTGAGGCAATTTGAGTAACTCTGAAAGGAGTTTTCCTTTTGTCTTTCATGCAGTGCTGCTTTTCACCATCTCTGCTATCTTGTATCTTTATCCTTTGCTGTGAGGAGCTCTGTCCGGTTCATTTGTCCATTTGTCCTGCCGAGCTTGACGCTCTCTCTCTTTTTTTTCTTTTGTGTGTGACTTTGTGCAACTTTAAGTTCCTTTGTGTTCCTGGACTATTTCTGAGCTGTCTTGTCTTTTCTCTCTCTCTCTCTCTCTTTCTCTCTTTGTCCCGTACGCAAAATACATTGTTTTATAATAATTCAAGCAGTAGAATCATTATTACCTTTAGTCTAATCACACCCGTGTTTATGTCTCTCTATTTCCACCTCTTTCTCAGCAGGCTGTACCCCCATCAAACTACGACATGCCCGTGTCCATTCCTGTTAGCAACCAGAACAATCTCATTTACAGCCATCCCGGTGGGTCCCTAGGCAACCACAATCTGTTGCCACTGGCGCACCATGGCCTACAGAGAAACAGCATGTCTCCTGGAGTCACACACAGACCCCCCAGTGCAGGTAACACAGGTAGGGCCTCACACGCACTCATGCACCCATGTACATGCTGTTATCCCATCTGTCTATCTTCTCAAGTGTGTGTACCTGTCTGTCATGCTAATAGAGGCGCACATAAAAAAAATGTGCAATTTATTTTATGACAGCTACCCACAATTTTCCACCTAAAGGCAGTTAATGAATCCTAAGTCTTCCCCTCCCACATATAGTCACATATTGCCTACTCAGTATTCTGTTCAAAGTAAGCTGATGATTTAATGCAATATAAAATCCCAGGCCGCAGGTCTACTGATTTAGTGTGCCGTTCGACACACAGGACGTCTGGCCCTATGTATAGGAACTGAGTTACTGGTGACATAAGCAAATTGGGACTATTGGTTTGTTATTGTTGTCCAAAGTCCTTTTTTTGTCCCTTTGGTCTGAAGGCTGCTGCCCACACCCTCACCCTATCATTACAACTGGATGCTAGAAATGCCAGCACAAACTAAATATGAGTTCTGGCGCTAGCAGCATCCACGCCAAACCGCACACGCTCTGGACCCTCCCACACATCCACCTCTTATGCCTTAAAAATAATAATGTGTCATTTTTCTTGGACGGCAGCTTAATATATCCACTTGTAGTGTCCAGTTGCTAAGCGTGTTCGAGTTGGAGTGGGAAGCTGTGTTACTTCTGGTGTCAGTGCACACATGACGGACTGACACACACAGCACATTGTGATTAAACTGAGTGAGAGATCCACGGTACAGTGGATGTTATGTGGGTGTCTATCCTCTAATGGGTTTCTCTCGTTTGCCGCACTCTCCATTTCATCTTACAGGTGGCCTCATGGGTGCCGACCTTACCACTGGCGCAGGCACCAGTGCTGGTAAGAATGCCCTCTTCTTCTCACACACAGTTGTCTGCTAACATGCACACACACACACACATACACCCACTCGCACACATACATGGCACCCACTCACCCACTTGGGGCCATAAAATGCATGACTAACACTAACCCAAACCCAAGTGGAGATTTTGTCCATGATGTGTTGAAGTTAGTGGTCGTGGAGTTCATCTGGGAATGTTTGCTCAGTGCCTGGGCTGTGACACATCCTGCCTGTGTTCGTCTATAAAATGGCAGAGCAAGTGGGGGGAAGAGAAATAAAACGGTATTATATCCTGAAGCAGCAGATTGCCTGACGGGCAGTTGAAATATTGCTAGACGCTTTAATGTTCCGATAAAAATTTGTCCTGTTGTTTCTATCACCTCTCAGGACAGGATTTCTGTCTAGAACCAAATTAATTCAGTGTTTCGAATGTCTCACCGTGGCATAATGATCCTGTCGGGAGTGGAGCAACCCACATTTGGGAACCACGTGTAAAGCATCTTATGTGTTAACTTCTGTTTGTACATGGGTTTGTCCCTGAGGATATGTGAGGCCCAAGTTTATAACAAAGAAACTCCCTTTAAAAGGGTTGAATTTTTACTGCCTCAGCGTACGGTGCAGAGTGTAAAAAAAAAAGAAGAGAGAATTGGGGGCGTCAGTGGGGCACAGCTGGGCACCCTTGTCTGGCCCCTAAGGCTCCATCACAAGGGGTCAGCGCCTGGTTTCTCTGTCTGGACAGTCATCGCACACACAAACACATACGCAAGCACAACAGGACCATTTGTTGCGGCGTGTGTTCCATTGACTGCGTTTTGCAGTGCATCCTTCAAATGTAGCCTTTGTGTCACTGCGCTGAAGGAACAGAGGCACTCTGTGAGAGCTGCGCGTCGCTCAGCAGCAGCGAAAAACACAACGTGGAGAGAGAGTCATGTGCGAGCTGAAAGATTCCATTCAGTGCTCTCTTAAATCTCATCTGGGGTAGGGGGGCCACAGTGATGAATATCCACCGATGGTGGAAGCATGTGTGCAAAGGAGAAACAGAGGGGGGAACACAGATGGAAGTGTTCTGCGAACTCGGTCAGCCATTTTAATGATGTTCCTCTAAAATCATCAGTATGAAGTGGCACAGCCACTGTGGCACCTCAAGGGCTGTTTTAATACTCCTCTTTTCCCCGGTGTAAGTTTTGATAAGCTGATTGTACAAGTGGCTGTCTGGCCTGTGCATGTGTCTTAAGTCATGCGGCCTAAGTAACATAAGAGGCGGCTTATGACACACAAAACACACCACCTCTTTTGTGCTTCTGCGAAAGAGATAAAATAACTTCTCTCGCTGCACGGAGCTATGCTTTGTTTCAGTTATATCTGCACATAATCCAGTGGATTATGTCTGCATATTCAACTGAAACAGATCTGCAAATGAGCCACATGAAACCCAGATGTGGGGGTATATTCAAATCGCAAAAGTTCCCCTGGTAATTCTAGTCCAGTGTAAATAGGACATGTTACTGAAGGGCTGAGTCATCATATCTTTTCTATGGAAATATTGTGGAAAGTTTTTTTGTCTACATCTAAGTATATGTTTTGACCCGGCAGTTTGCATGATGTGAGACAGAACGTGAGTCGAGAGCGAAAAAGAGCACTCGGGAAGGGAGCTCTGGACGGAGGCCTCGGCTCGTGAAAACCTTTCCACCCCAATCCGCGCAATTAAGCAGGTGTCATCTGTCGACACTCTTCGCACCAAAGCACAGCAAGGAATTAACAAGAATCTCCTCTCACCTCTCACTTTGCTCCTACCCCAATTACCCCCCCCCCCCCAAATGAGGTGCATGCAAGGTAGAACTCGAGGACACCTTTGATTGAATTCACGTAAAAATGCAAGCTTGTTTGTTTGTTTTAAAAGACGCTCATATAGTAACTGATAAAAGGTCAAGCTGATGAGTGTCTGCTTCAGTTTTGGCAGCACCGTACACCAACTGAACAAGTGTGACACCTTTGTTCAGTTGGAGAATTCAGGGTTGAATGAACGTTTGGCCAAACCGCAACGGAAGAGTGTGTGTATGGGGAATAGAACGGAGCGCGCCTGTTAGACCACAACAGGACATCAGAAATTTGTTCAGTAACAGTAAAATCTACATGAGTTTAACCACACCTCTCCTTTGTGTGTGTGCTTTTGTGTGTGTGTAAGATGGAAAAACACAGAGAGAACACTCTGGGTTGGGGTGGGGGGGTGTCTAACACATGTATCTCGAGGTGCCCTAGCTAACCATGGAGCCAGATTGTAATCATTCAGCTCTGACCTTAGCTATCTCCCCCACACCTCAGCAACACCAAAAACATATTTATCTGAATCTCAGATCAGATGTCGTTCTCTATATGCGAGTTTAAACGCAGCAGCCAAAAAGACTCCCCGCTGGGCTGTGTTTAATTTTGGTACTTCCTCTAAACAGTTGACGCCAGCCTGTGCTGCACTTCGACTGTGCAAAATACTAATGGAGGAGGAGGAGAGTGGAAATGAACTCTGGTTATCATCTGTCTCCTTTGAATGCGAGCACCCTAAAATCAGGTTGATCACGCCACAGAATAGAATGATTTGAGTCACAGTTCTCGCTTCATTAGCTTAATTGGCTTGTGATTCTACTTTTGAAGTGCTAAAGGACTGGCCTGTGCCACTCATGATTAAAGTCATCTAGCATATAATTGACTGGACTGCAGCCATCTCCACAGGGTAGCAATACACAGATGTCTGACTGACTGTCACAGAGATGAAGTCCGTGTCATCTTGACCAAAGTGTGTATTAATGTCTCTCCATTGCTCACTGTCTTTTTGATTCATCTGTACAGAAACAGTGATGTACTTCCTGCTGGGTTATTTACTAAAGTATGTGTATGTGTGCTGGGAGCGTGTGTGGTATGTATGTGTGAGAACTCATTCATCTATCTCCACATGCACCCACTCAATCTCACAAAGGGCCAGCCATGAGAATGAGAGAGCGGGAAAACTGAAGAGGCAGCTGCCTCTTTGCTAATGTGAGACTGACATTGGAACTAAGAGGGTCCAATACAAAACACACATGTGCATCCATATATGCATGGCTCGTGCATAAGCAGCATTTCTCACAGAGACTCAAGTCATGCTACCCTTCTGCACGCAGTGTGACGTGCACTTGAAAAACTGCATACAGCAAAAGTCTGTGTTAATATCAGCTCACACGCGCTCAGGCGTCGCACGTCGGCAGAGGCACGAACGCGCGCGCGCGTCAGCGGCAACAGTAACGCAACACTGTTTTCCTCGTTTTCTGTCAGGCGGCCTCATTTTCTCTCGCTGCTAGCGGTCGTTTACTCTTCAGATTGTTCAAATTGAGCTTTTGAGACTTTTCATTTCAAAACAACAAAAACCTCGCTCTCAAATTAAACAAAGATCAGCAGGGGAAATTGCCCAGGAAGACATCTGTGACTCATTTTCCCCTGGAGTATATGATTAGGAAATTCATTTATGTCTAACGTATAATTCCTGCCCGTCTTTCAAGTGGGAACGTCCACACAGTGCCCTGTGTTCTACCCCTAGGAAGAGGGAAGGAGAAGCAAGGGGAAAAACAGTCTGTGGGATTGGGTTAGAAACAAAGACCATGTTGCTTGCAATAATTCTCCCACTTTCAATTTTTTAATGATGTTGCTAGGACTACTTTTTTTGAGGGAGAAACTGGTGGAGAAACTTTGAGGAGTCCAGGTCTGGTGACAACAGAAAGGCAGGATCTTTGTCTGGAAGAACCTCAGAACTGTGTTTAGCTATGAGGGCAGATGATTTACCCAATCCCTCTGTGGTTAGAAAATTAGATGTTTTTACAAGATTCGCTGGCTGAAACAGGAACAATGTAGCCTTCAGTGACGGTAGCAGAGTTAGAGGGTGAGGTCCTCTCGTGCGGGCACCTTCATTGCAGAACTCCCGTACAAAAACTGGAAATCACGAAGATTAAAGCGGCACATCTTTTCTGATTATCTGCTCCACGAGTGTGCACCGCTTCCACGAGGCACCATTTACAAGTCTCCTCTTCAGGCTGGTGCGCTAATAAATTTCCTACCACAGGAAACGAAGATGAGGCGGAAACACTGAAAGGGAGTACAAGGTGAAAATGGATTCCTGTAGTTCATAATTAGGTCACACTATCATGGACAGCAGGAGTTTTGAGATTCATTAAACTTTTGACACAGGTTTAATAACATGTAAGTGTGTCTTCCTTCAAATACCATTCGGGAACACTGGTGTATTAAATGCTTCTCCGCCTTTTTTCTGTGCTCTCTCAGGGAATGGATACGGGAACCACCGCAACTCGCCTGGTCTGCTGGTCTCTCCAGGTGGCATGAACAAGAACATGCAGGCTAAGTCTCCCCCACCCATGAACCTGGGCATGAACAACCGCAAACCTGACCTACGTGTGCTCATCCCCCCTGGTGCCAAGAACAACATGCCCTCCATTGTGAGTAATCGTTGCATCCCTCTTAACCTACTTCCTTTCCTCATCCACTTTCCCTACTGCATATCCTTCTACCTTTTTTTTGGGGGGGGGGGGGGGGTCTGTCAGGTTTGGCTGGTGTTGGTTTTTTCCTTTCAA
>JAVDPK010000475.1:437562-449896 GCA_034780415.1 Cichlasoma orientale | reverse complement strand
ATATATATATATATATATATATATATAGACATACATATATATATATTCTTGTACTGTTGGAAAAGCTTTTAGATTATTGGTTATACAGGATTACACATATTATCCAGTTAGTTACACCCAAAGCAAAAAGACTTCGTGTGGATCTACATAGACATGTCTGTTCTTAATGTATGGTACTGTGAGTTCGCCACATTTAACTGACCCATGTGTCTTGGATAGCTAGTGAGGCTACCCCAGTCATGTTGATGAAAGGGAACAATAGCTGAGTCTCAGTCAACAACGTCTGTCTGGCTTGGGCCATGTCTCACTCTTTGTGTGTGTGTGTGTGTGTATGTGTGTATGTGTGTGTGTGTGTGTGTCTGTGTGTGTGTGTGTGTGTGTGTGTCTGTGTGTGTGTGTGTGTGTGCGTGTGTATGTGTGTGTGTCTCTTGGACATGAACTTGAACTTGAGACAGGCGGCCAGACACCATCTGTGCACCAGGAGTAATGAATTCAGTGCATTCATGGCTGTGGAGCAACCCTAGGCCACCACCACCCATTGATGAGCAGATGACTCCTATAGTCTGAGTTAGCTCTTCATTACTAATAGAATTCAACAATGCCAGCTGGTCGTAGGGAAGATTGTTTTGTCTGTTTTCCTAAATGAGTAGTGGTGTGCCAGTGTGCTGGAGCTTACATGTATGCATGCAGTATGCATCCTTGTATGTGTCTGTACGCCTGTCAATGTGTGAGCATGTATGCACGAAAGCCTCCCTGTTTTCCTATTTATCTTTGTCTCTCCATATAGCGCATGCAAATGAATTGACATGGACCTTTTTTTTTTTCTTCCCATATGCTGGTCTTTTCTCTAATAAAGCACTGGCCTGCTATTTTAACAACACAACCGTGCTGAATTTATTGCCTTGATAATTGAATGGGCCAGTTCAGTATTTCCCCTGATAAAGGGTAGTAAGTGAATGAGGCATAAACCTTAAACAAGCCAGGCACAATGTGAATTCCTGCAGGCCCTCCTTCTCCTACTCCTCCCTCTCTTCTTCCAGCCCAAGCTTCTGTCACAATCACAAGCACATACACATACACACAGACGCATGCGCACACACAATAAGCTTTTCCCTCTGGTTGGTGTCGCCTTGGCAACGGTAGGTGAGATCACCTTGCGCATGGCAGCATCAGTCCCTGCCAATGCAGGACAGGTTCCTAGTTTCAGTGTGTGTGTGTTTGTGTGTGTGTGTGTGCGTGCGTGCGCAGGTGAATACAGAGTGTTATATGCAAGAAACTAGAATGCCACCTACCCCTGTATCTGTGGCTTAGCGTATACACAGCTGTTTGTGTAAGGTTGCATCTTTTTGGTTAATTCCCACGCACTGGTTAACTTTAGGTTTCTCCTGCTTTTATTGTTCTTTTTTTAACCATAAACTGAAGTCATTATGTTAATCTGATTACTGGCAAATTTGTGAGAGTCCTCATATTTACCATATACAAATCTGAGATGGTACATTGGTGTTTTGCAGACATACTGGGATACACAAACACTCACAAGTGTCACTAACCTAAGTAAGGGTGTCAGCGCTGATTAACAGGGATCTGATCGGCCACTCTCCATAACAGACCAGCCAACCATAACTTGCCAATAATCCACTAAGGAATGTCATGGCCCAGCCCTTTTTAATGACATCATGCATGGCCACTTGAATGTCTTGTGGGGAGCAGCGGGCATGCTGTGCTTTGCCACACTGTATGCCCCCCAACCCCCCCTTCCCCTTCAACTAACTGTGTGGATATGCACAGCCGACATGTTAGTCAGACACCTTACTTAACTGTCAAATGTCTGTTATGCAACATGGTGGGACTGCATTTGAAAGTGAGAGATTTTTTTGTTGTTTGAATGGCATAAGCCTGCCTTTGTCTCCAACTATGAGCTTATTAAGATCTGCTAATATTAAAATAATCTTTTTTAGTTCAGTGCAACAAGTAAAATGTAAATACTTTGTTAATTTTTTTTGACGATAGCACAATACTTAAAAACTTCAAACTGAAACTTAAAAACTGGATCTAAAAAGACTTTACTTTCATCATTTAGATGCTTTCAAACTATGTTATGATTACCTGAAAATATTTGTAGCCTATTTAAAATTTTGAACTTTCTTCCATTAATAGGCCATCAAGTAAAACCAAAAGTAAATCTGAAATTTGGTAATTCCAAGATTGATACTTCTAACATCCTTATTTGACCCAAACCTACCTTATTAATCTCCATCACCAGTATGCTTGCCAGTATCTGTCCAAACACCCTGCATTTAGTCCATATTTTATAGCTTACCTTTAAACATAATCATAATATGTTACAATATTCCACAAAAAAGTTCAATTTAGAGACAATAAAAAAAAACACAGAAAGACATTTTGAGAAAGGATAAGATAGCCTACAAACTTCTCAGTATTTTTTAAAAGAAGAATTAAAAAAAGAATAATTGTCCAGTTTATTTTCTAAAAAAAAAAGAAGAAAGAAATATAAATTAGCATATTGCTGATCTTACAGTCCAATTCTCTGCACCTCTGTTTACGTTTTTAATGCAGCATTGTGTAAGCTGATATCACCTTTGTAATCCCCCAACATCTAAAATTACAACAACTTACTGCATATACTTTCAGCTTCATAGCAGTCTGATAAGATATGAGCATTGTAGCAGCAGCAGTGCAGACTGAGGCTGTATGTGCAAATGCTATTTTTGCTAAAGTCTGAATCTGGCTGTCTGGCTGTCTATATCAGTGCTCTGCTGGCTTTTGATTATGCAAATACTATGCACTATAAATGAATTAGTACACTTGCATCTGAAATGTGCGTCTTTGAAGATGAAAGCGTCTAAATAATAAATTTGGTGTCACTGCATTATTCATTCTCTATTAATTACATACACAAGACTGCATGCTATGTTCTACATTTAGGTGGTGTAGATGTTGTTTGTTTTGTGTAATACAGAGTGTACAGTATATCCAGCCACAATCAGCGTCCACATACTTGTTTCCAAAGTACAGTTTTAATTTAAATTGTTTCTCATTATATTCATAATCATTCAATTTCATTATCAAACTATCTTAGCATTGTCATGCTAATGCAATTTCCAAAAATTTATTGGCTTTTATTGCTGAATTAGTAATTCATTTTTCAGCGAGCTCTGATTGTGTAAAACACAACGCCCTTTGTTCATTTTCAAAACACGCGTTTTGTTTTTTTCCTTTTTCGTTTTCATATCATGCACAAGCCCCTCTGTAATTATGTATGAGAGGAGGAGCTTCACAAAACATTAAATAAGCATAAATACTTTAGCCGCGCATCGACTACAATTAAAATGTGCCCATCTTCCCGCGCGTTGTAAAGCGTGTGGTATTGAGGCCTGGGAACAATTTGAATATGGAGAATCGTTTGAAAAATATATGCTGTTCGGCAATTAAATTATATGAGCACTTGGATGAGGAACCACTACCAGTGCATATAGAATAGTGAGCAGTAGTTGCTACGCTCGCATTAGCATCTGGCCCTTTTATGTAAATTTGATGAGAAAGGACTCATGCATATACGCCAGGGCTGGGCTGTACTCGCCTAATATCCTTATTAGAGAGGGATGAATTAAATATTTATTAGGGGGGCTAAGGGTTAGGAAGTTGGGGGTGTGGGGGGGGGGGGCTGTCCTGTGTTGTCATGAGGACCTGAGGAGAAAGAAGAGGGGGGGGGGGGGGAGGAGACTGGCTTTCTGTATGAGTGTCTCTCTCTGCCTCAAGGTGCCACCATCTTAAGGCGTTTGGCAGTAGTGAGATTGTGGGGAGGGTAGACCTAAAATGTCCGCTGGCATAGACACACGCATGCATACACATTAATGCATACAAATTTCCGTGAAGCATGTGGATAGGACAGAGATCTGAGAGTCAATTATTCAGTTACTGTCGTCGGCAGCTATGCATGCCGAGCATTTCATTTGCATCTATTAATTCCTTCGATTACTGTCACTTAGTGGATCGACCTGTGTTTAGCTTTCTGTCGCGCGCCGCTTATTGTGTACGAACGCTAACGCCAGCACCACGGCTATCGTATTTGCTAATGTTCTGAGAATTTCATTTTAGCACGTCAGTGTATTTTTTTATCCCTAGAAACAATTTGCAGGCGAGCCTTCGTTAAGGCCCCAATGAAAACACTGTAATAAGACGCACTAAGTGTTCCTTTATAAAAAAAAAGAATTGAAGTTTGTGTATTTTTTTTTACAATATTACAACAGTTCATTGAGTTGTTTGATTGCTATAATAATTAAACACTTGCTGCTTTAAATCTTACATATAACAGAATGAAAGTCCTTTCTGTATATGACACAAATATATGGGTTTGCTTACTGAAATATTATAGATACAGATTTACCTTAAGTGAGCAGCTACTGATGATCCTTTTTTTCTCTCGAGATTATACCTTTTTTTAAAGCAGCCGTGCCAAAAATGACAATACAGATGCTACAGAGCAGGGTAAGGAAGGCAGTGGCAATATTGTAAGTTTATGTAAATGAGCGCTTTACTGTTCTCCCTATCATTGTCTGTCTCCTTCTCTCTTACTCACTCTCGCTGTCACACACACACACTTTAGCTGACCTCCCCTATCTGTTAATTATCATAAACGTGCTTAGTGAGTTGGCACACAGGGGCACACACGCACACGGGCACACACACACACACACACACATCCACAGCACACAAACACACATTGTTCAGCGAGATACAGACACAGCATTAGCATTCCCTTTCATCGTGAAGTGCTCCTGAGCATGAAAAAGAATGTGCAGGAAATTATTCAAGATGAATTATACCACACATCATCCCCAGGTTTCAGGCATCGACAAATACACACACACACACACACACACACACACACACACACACACACACACACACACACACACACACACACCATACAAACATATAAATACGGGGTTCACCAGTTTGGGTAAGTATGTTATCGAAGGGTATTCAGCTCGTGCTACAGTTTCAAGATCTAGTTTAAATTGGCCGTTAATGTGTAAATTTGCTTCTGTATGTACATGTGTATTGCTGTTAGTGTATCTGTGAGTTGCCCTGCTTCTGTGCTGAAATTGTCTCAATGATTATGTGGAATTATTTCTATGTGAATTCTGTGTCCTTACATAGTCAGCCTGTTGTCCCTTTTTTACATGCATAAAGTGTATACACAATATCAGCTGATCCCCTTTCCTACCTCCCTGTTTCCTTGATGAGTTGGTATGCCCTGGCGCATTGCCAAAGATGTGAGAATAATTAAAAGGCTGTGAGTTTGAATCTTGCGTTGGCTAATGGATTGTTACTGAGAGGAAATGAGACAGGCTGCATGGGGGGGGGAGCTGGGCGGCAAAGCAGACCTTAACTTTGGATAATGAAACACTGTAAGCCACGGTGGTGGAGAGGAGACACACCTCTCATAAAGGAAATGCTTTTGTTCTGTGACTACTCCCTTTTGTCATATAGGCAGGGGCAATTGGAAGGTGTCACACAATGTGGGGAAAGACACTGTCAATCCTGTATCACTTCAGTCAAAATATATGTAATATTTCCCATTTTAATTTACAATCTGTTTAAAATCTCTGCAGCTTACTTAAATGTTTTTCTTTAATGTTTTTCCACACAAGATAATCCTTTTATGGCTCATATATGTTTCTCTTTATGCTCTCTTTTACTGCCTCTGTGCGCGATTGACTGTGATATGCATGCGTCTGCAATTTGCATTGCATTTAGCATCACATGCATCACCACGGTGCCGCTTATGAGAAAGCCGGCTTGATTTTTGGCACTGTTACCAGTGTAGCACCTCTGCCACCCCCCCCCCCCCCACCACCCAACATACATGTAGGCTCGAAGCGTGGTGGTGGTGGGGAGAGAAGGGGGGAGCAGAGCGAGGCAGGGAGATAGAGGAGCAGGAGGGAGATCGGATGAGACAAGTCACACAAGCCGCAAAGGGAACAGGGTGAAGGTGGAGGGGGAATGCTGTATAGTTACCCTAAACTCTGCTGTAGGGCTAGAAACACACATCGATACACGTACACACAAAGGCACGCACAGGCTTGCACTCACACGCACACGCGCGCACACACACACACACACGCTGGTTTACCACACAACCGCAAGACACACTCACAAATATGTGCAACATTGCAGCGGGGAGTATGAGAATATGCCCTGATATCCCAGTCATTTATTTATTTATTTTGGTTATTCTTTTTACTCCTGAAGTGCTGATTAAATTTCGAGGTGCATGACATGCATGTGTCTTTCAGGGTGCTTGATGCTAATGCGCTTATGAGGCCTGTATTTGACGAAATAAAAACACAACTAAATGGGGAAAATAAGAACATGTTGTGGTTGTATTATTAATTACTTCTTACGACACACACTGCCAGCGTGAATGTGCAGCTTTGTGCGCGCTTGAGAGCTTTAATACAGAGCTCTAATAAAATGTGGCATCTGTCAGCTTGATGCTGACACGCTAAAAGAGTCTCACAATCATTTGGGAACACAAGAGGAAAGAAAGCCAGTCAAAAGTGACTACACAGTAGCCTACGGTACATTTCTGTACATTGTCTCCTAATGAGTCATAAGCACAACATGAGAGGGGTGAAATCTAAAGAAGCGTTATGGGTAAAGTGCATGCTTTGTCATCCATGTTCAGCCTTCTTCCTGCATTCTTCTGTGCCTGTCTTCAGGTGAAGAGAATGAGAAGCTAAAAATTCCCCATTTTTTTTAAGGATGCATCCAAGTTCACGACTAGATCATTGGTTGAGGTCACAAATTAAGTCTCAAACTATCCATATAGGCTGCTGCTGTCTTTGATAACCATCTCTGACCTCAAATGTGCCAGTCCTTTAATTTTCACGTTAGTGAGTGAGCTGCAGCTCAATGGCGATGGGGTTCAAACATGGCTACACAAACTGTGTCGGCACACACCAGAAATAATCGGGAAGTTAACAAGAAAGATGAGAATCTTTTAATATGATAGCGTTAAACATCTCAGTAAAAAGTTTTTTTTTATTTTATTATTTTTTTAAGTTAACATTTGAGCAAAGATTTATAATGATATTTGGAAGTATGCAAAACTACTTGCCATGACCTTCAAATGATATGCAAGTCAGCTGTTCATGTTCTGTAAGGTCCCAGGTTTGGTGTACTATTTGTGGCAAAGAGTAAAGGTTGAGAAGACATTTGCACAAAGTTATTGCCAATTTGAATGCCTTCAAGCAAACTTAGCTTTGGTAAAAGCTGCCTCCGTTTCCCCTCCTTAACCACATAACTGTGTGTTTGCTGTCATTCCATTATTTTTAGTGGAAACCTGTTAATTGTGATTTGCTCGAGAAGAGCTGCTCAACAAGTAAAGGTTACCTCTCAGTAAACACTCCCTGCTTGTGTTGCGTATGTCTTTCATTGCTGCAGTGCTGGAGGAAGGGGGCCGAGAGGAACTGCTTGCAGCAGGAAGTAGAGGTCAACACAAGATTTCGGCAGTTTTACGCTCTAATGGACCCACATGAGGTGAGCTTTGGTTAATAAACAAGGTGTGTATGTGTGTCGTTGTTGGCCTACGTTGTTCAAGATGAATGTGTAGGCATGTGCGCAAAGTTTTTGTGGGTTTTATCTGTGTATCTGAGTGTCGCCTAATGACACCCAAACTGTGGCTGTATGGGTTTACTGTGACCTCTGGTAATTCAAGGACAAAGCATTTCAGTAGAACACACAGTACCAATTTGCTGCTTGGCTTTTTATCAGTAATTGTTTTATTCTATAAAACATAACTGAATTATTGATTGGTCAGACACACGCTATGGTCTTATTATGCATTTGATATTCATTTGGACGGTTTGAATATAAAATAATGAAGAATTTTGTCGAAACATCCAAATTTCTTTGTTTTGGCAGCTGTTTTGACTGAATTTTTTTTCTCCCTATGCCTGTCTCCGCTGTGTGTGTGTTTGTGTGTGTGTGTCCATGTGTGTCTGTTCGCCTGCAGCAAAGTTAGCCCGTGTGTGTTGGATAAAGGCATAGATGTTAGCGGTGGTCCAGAGGACACAGTAAACAGAATAACAGCGGTTTGAAGGGAGCTCAGGCAACGTGATCGTGGGCAATATCAAATCCCATGACCCATTCTTTGCCCTGTGGTCCATACCAAAGACAACAAGCACAGGGGGAACAGAGGTTACTGTTCACTATTCATCATCACAACAATGCACACACAAACAGTATCTACAACCAGGAAGTGATTGCAAAAAAAAAAAAAAAAAAATCTCCTTGAGCTACTGGAATCCGCGCATTAACTCTAATTACATGCAGGGCATCTTGCTGTATTACTCACCATTATCACATGCAGCATTTCATGTTATTGTAGACAGACAAATATTTTAATGATTAGCTGAGTTTGCTCTCATAAGGAGGACGTTCTTTCTAAATTAGCCAGCAGCAAGAGCTGACATTCATCTCTTTATGCCATCCTTATTATGACTAGATTTTGCTGAAATGTGAGGCTGCACATGTAGCTCAAACGATCGACATTGTCACGATAATCAAAAATACACACTGACATTTATTCCCTATCATCTAAAAGAAAATAAAAAAAACCTCCAATGACTGAACACATTCTTTTTTAGTTTATTTCTTGGTGATGCTGGGGGGAAAAAATGAAGGAGCCGAATAGATATGATGGTGTGTTAGCACCCTTGGGTCTGAGTGCACTGTGGTATTACTGTTCTTAATTACTCCCAGTACTCGCACACATTTGGTGGACTTCTCAGAAGGGCCAATTAGAAGGTCAGGGCAAGTCACTCGGTAGAAAAAGTCACTGCTCAAGTCTGTGGAAATCTAGAATTCCTCTCTCATCCTCTCTCTCACTGCACACAACAAAAACATTCACACTGTAAATCTTCCTTTAGTCATATCTGTCGACCATTAAAACAAGCGCTAATAAAAAAAAAATAAAGGATGTCTACTACACAGTATTGTTTGTTTATATTCCATCACCTCATTTGTAATGCTATAGTCATAATCATCTATCAGTATGCAGATTTGAAGTACAGCTGCTTACTATTAGGGTGCCAGCGGGAATAAGTATTTATAATGTGCCGCCTGCATTCAGCGAAACCCTCGAGTCTTGCGGGCCGGCTTCTGTATCATCAGTGCTAGCCCACAGCGGTTAATGAAGTCATCTGCATGTGTCTGTATGATTAAGGAGTGCTAAAGTGTCATTGTGTGTATGTGTGTGTGTGTGTGGGTGCGTGTGTGCGTGCGTGCGTGAGTGTACATGTTGTCTGGTCTTTGTAGATAAAACAACATCAGAGAACAAAAGATGCCAGAACACAAGGAAGAGCTGCATTAGGTCCATTCACAAAGAATAAAATAATAATTTTGTACATAAAGATAGCACAGCAAATATGGAGGCTTCATTCTTTATGATCAGGTAACACAAGAGGAAACAATAAAAAAAAAGAGGGATGACTAAAATCAGAGTGGAAATTAAGGGAGAAAAAGTGAATTGTTTAAATAATAGGTTGTAAAATAGTGAAAGTTTCTCTCTCTCTTCAATGATTTAGTTTCCATCTATAATTTTCCTATTTCCTATTTGTCAAGTAATTCCATATTTCATGCTTGGATGCAATCCTTTCCCCATGCTATATATTGCAGATGCTCATGCCTCTTAGCGATAGCATAATATGTCTTTTCCATGCTTGTTCAAAAATTCCACAAAACTAGAACATCCTCATCTCTCTCTCCCCCCACCACCACCACCACCTTCATTCTGATGCACTACATCACCACGGTTGCACCAGCGGATGAGTTTTGTATTTGTGGAAATCTCATCCTATCAATTCATAATTAAAACATATAAAACTACAGTCTTTTTTTTCTTTCTTTTCATATAATATCTAAGTAGCTTTCAGTGGGCTGTGTAATAGCGCTGCTTAGAGAGGCTTTCTTCTGCATCACCATACAGTCAGAACAAAGGATATGCACATCGTAAAAATCATGCAAATAAATGCAAATTGCTGGCAGCAAGAGAAAGCGTAGTAGTGAGGTGGTGGTGGGGGGAGTTTGTATAAGCAGAGAGGGATGCCAAGGACTTTGTATACAACACTCACACACACAGTCTTGCTTTAAGTTGTGTCACATAACTGAAGAATACTGGTTTTGAATCTCATTGTAAATCTCTTCTCGAGACTTTCTCCTTATAAATTCTGGTTTATTTCTGTTTACCCACAATGCATAAACGATATATGGATTTGAGAGAATCACATTCTATTTTTATGATTCAACAAAACACATAGTGCTCATTGAAGATGCTATTGTAAATGGAGTGAATGCAAATGTGATACATTGGCTACAAAGAGCATGTGTGTGTGTGCGTGTGTGTGTGCGTGTGTGTGTGTGTGTGTGTGTGCGTGTGTGTGTGTGCGTGTTAGGGTGATGCAATATTTTGGCAGTACTGCCTCAGAAAAATCCAGAGCAGATATTAGTTGCACCACGCTAATAACAGTCACACCCCTCCTCCTTGCCATCACACTGAAAACTTTATCTTACATGACATTTTCATGAGTGGGTTCAGTAACTATGGGGAATAGGTGAAGACAACCCAGGCCTCTTCCCTCTACCTCTAAAAAGCAATATGCTTGCATTATATTCCTTGATATTAGGATTGGCTCTTAGCATGGACGTTCAAAGCACTGACAGGCTTACTGCATCATCACAGGTTCATCAGCATAGAATTTGTTAAATGATTCATTTGTCTTCCTGCAAGCTCAAAGTCACATCGCTTAGATCCTAAATTACACAGCATTCTTTTTTTTTTATGATGAAACCATTTTTTTTTTTTTTTTGCTCAATGCTTAAAATGTGTTTATGGGGTTAGATTTCCCATTTTGTATTTCATTTTCACACCTTATTAGAATATAAATCCCGCAATCACCCAATAAAATCCTTATCATAAATGGGAAATTTTGCACAATATATTGATTTATGTAAAGTTAATTCCTTTAGCATCTCACCCCGATGGCCAAAGCTGATCAAGACAACAGTCAACAATCGGTAATGTGCTTCTGCTCGCCTGCAAACAATCATATTTAAATAACGCCGCCCTCTTTCAGACACACACGCGCACACACGCATGCACATGGACTAACCCGCAGACACAATATGGCAGGGGAGAAAAAAATGGGGGAGGGCACACACAGAAACACACTCACAATTGTGCATAATGATGTTAACATTCCTGCATGTCTAATGCAGGGGATATTGAGACAGACACTAGCTGGTCTGCGGTCTCGCTGCACATTGTGTGTGTTCACGGGTATAAACGGTAGCAGAGCATAATGATGTATTAACTGTGGCTTGCTCTCACTCTCAGTGTTTGGGCTCCTTGCTGAGGTTACTACAAGACTATGTTAATCTTATGCAAGATCATGCTGCGCTTTATTTTCTAGTCTGCTGCATTAAATTTTAGGTGCACTATTAAAGGAACAACTGTTTTTGTTTTGGTTTTGTGCAAAATTGCAACCAGTGGGCTGTTTATTGCTCTCTGCTTTCTTAACTGGTTGTTCATTTTGGAGTGATTAACCAGATTCACAAAGCTATGTAAATATTGCACCTCAACAAAAGAATATTAGTGGGCATAGCTGTCCAAGGTTTTAGCAGATAACTGCAAAATTGAAAAAAAAAACAAAAAACATTAATATATTTATTCACAAAGAAAATCTTAGAGGGTGTGGCTAATTTTAAATGCAAGTGTTCTACATATTTTTTCAAGTTCCTTCCAAATAAAACCAACAAAAATATGGATATAAAAATGGAGCGGCTAGATCATAAAAGATGGAAACAAAGAGGGACAGACAGCATATACTAGCAAGGACAGGCAAAAGATGAAGCTCATTTTTCCATGGGCACCCAGTGGCGTCTGCATTGCAGATCGCTAAAATCCCCCTCGAATGCGTCCCTGGGCTTAAGGAGGGTGGAGTGGGGAAGGGTGAACAAGGGATGGGTTTATGCTATCCCTGCTTTGGTACACTTTGTTTTTTTTTTCCTTCCCCCACCAAAATATATTTTTTTTCTGTCTGCATCAAATGTCAAGTTAATTTCCTGGGCGCTATGAGGGATGTGTCCTCCCCTTCGGTATGTGTGGCAGGGTGGTGGATTGTGGCAGGGTGCTTTGCGTGCCGGTGTGTTTATGTGTATGTGTCTCTATGTCTTTGTGTGTGTGTGTGTGTGTGTGTGTGTGTGTGTGTGTGTGTGTGTGTGTGTGTGTGTGTGTGTGTGTGTG
>JAVDPK010000475.1:391983-422605 GCA_034780415.1 Cichlasoma orientale | reverse complement strand
TGAGTGTATTAAGGATATCATTGTTTTTGGCATTATACAGATCCAAGAGTGCAAGGAAGCTGCCCATACACTGGCCTCACTGTTTGAGACTAACCAGTGTAAGGCCATAAGCTTCATAGAACATAAGCAAAAACATGAGAAGATCATATTTCACAACTCGTTACCTATTTTGGTTGTTGCTTGCTTGTATTATTAAGACATTAGCATAAATCAGGCAGTTTTATTGCTTAATACAGGAGTTTTGGAACAACGCAAAAAAATGGAACATAACTTTAAGGTACCTTCCATAACCATCACTCTGCCTCAATCAAACCAGGTTAATCCAGTGACTAAAGCAAATTTATCATTTCAATTTGTAAATCTTTGCATCCACAACTTTTTGCTCTTCACTTTCTCAAAATGGGGTATTTCTGAATTTAATACATTCAATGAAATCTTATGAAAACTAAGAAAACAAAGGCTAGAACTGTTTTTAAAAATGTCCCATTTCATAAAAGATACAAACTTCTCTTTGCAACGTTTTAGATCATTTCACAGGTTTCTTAAACCCTATAAAAGTTATAGGAACCTGTTTATTAAATCTTTGTTTTTCTTTGTTTTAACCATTTTTTCTTGTGTATGTCATTCTTTTTTTTTTTTTTTAAAAAGTCCATTTTGGTTGAAAGTTACTAAGATTTTTTCTTTTTACACATGCACAAGCATATACTATGGACATCATCCTTATAGGCATAAAACTGCAGTGTCAGCAGAGAACATCAGCAGGATGCATAGGCATAGAAAGGCACATGTAGTTTTGACTACGATCAGCTGCCACGGATAGACAGGCAGGCAGTATTTGCCCTTGAGGAGTTGTGAGCAGTCAGGGTGGTGTGCTTGAGTTGTCTGAATCCACCTCCCTTCATCTTTTGGAGTCAGTCTGAGTTGGACTGTTGATGGCCCAGGGACCCCATGCCAACCCTGAACTATTTTGTACTGTCAGCCAAACATCAGACAGACTTGTTCAAGGAAACAAGTCTGGCCAAAAGAGTACTTTCATATATTCTGTTTTCCCTGGAAAAAAAAAAAAACTTAGGGGAGTTACTGACTTACTACGGCTTGCAAAGGTGTAATCCACTATTTCAAGTGGCCTTATAAATCAGCAAACAGAAAATGGTAAATCTCTGCTAAGTCATAGGTTCCTAAAACGACATGTTTTGCTGTCTTTGTTGTCTGATGCAGATGATGACACAGACAGCCACCCTTACTGCCTCAAATGACCCCAGCTGTTCGGTACAGCCTATACATTCATATCGGGCCCCTTAATACCTTCCATGCTTGTCAACGAGCTCTATGGTTTCGAGGAAATGTAATACCATAATGTCTTTTTGGAGGAAGAGAGTGTCAGGTATGGCAGGAGTAATGGAGGAAGGGCTGGAAATGCAGGTAACCCAGGTTAGGCTGAGGGTACAGGGATCCGGTAAGGCGTTCCCCAGACCTTAGAGTCTTCTAGGCTTCTCTATTAGAGAATAATAAGCAGCTGTAACCCTGAGACACTCCCAGGCCTGTGTCCTCAGCTACAAAAACCTCCACTGGGCTTCTTATCAGGTTCTAAGGATATCATGTAAGACAATACATGTGAGAAGTGCAGAGAGAACAATAGGAGGAAAGTGCAGCGTGATATGAGGGGGACTAATGTCAGCGGATATTGCTGAGGCCTTTGTCGCCTTCAAGTACACTGGGAACTCGCAGCTCACTGAGCTCTTTTCATTCAAGGCTCATGCTCTGGGATGTGATGAAACTCTACAACAAATACTGTCCCTCATGCTTTATGGCAAACTGTAAACACAGAGGTTATGTGTTTGTTGTACGTGAAGCGCAACTCACTCTTTTTTTCCAATCTTGGCAGAATAATTCTGTTTACTGAAAGCTAAAGAGTATTTCCTAAACTCGGTGTGTCATAATTTTTTTTTCCGTAAAAGATCAATATTTTTCTTTAAAACTGTAATAATAAGCTCCTGTGATAAAATATAATGCTCTTGGCGTGATAAACTGCATATTTCATCAATGAAATGTTTAATTTGTTTTTGTATTACTCTTTTTTTTTTTTAGGTAAATAAGTTATCCTGATTAAGAAGAAAGGAGCCAAACTTTCAGCAAGACAGAAGCTTCAAGATTTATAAAACTCACAGACTGGAGTAACAGACTCTTTCTGACATGTGAACCTGCACTGCACTCTTTATTTCTGTATTTCTGTCAACTTATCCTATAAGATTGTTCACCAAATTGACAAATACTCTCACCAACAGCCTGAAAATAGTAATTCTAATACTTACTGTGCCTTTGTTCTGATGGGTATCATATTTTCTATTTTATTTTTCTATTTTTTTTAATGGAAGAACACTTCCTAAAATAAGATGAAGATATTCTACACATTAAAACGTGTATTTATTTCATGTCAGTGATTGAGTTTAACAAGTATATTTTCTGACAGCTAAATAAAGACTTTTTTTTCCCCTGTAAGTGATGTTTTAAGTGCAAGTTATTTCCTCCTTTCTGTTCAGTGCTGTGGCACTCCAGGTAAAGAACAATGTGCTTGACATAATTGGGTCCTATGTGGTTATGAAAAGAGCATGCACACTGATAAAAGCTGGCAGTGTGATCAAAGCACTATGTGTCCTGATCAAATCACACACCTGACACAGTTGTAGTTTTCCCAGACAAACTTACAAAATGTGAGGAAAAGAAATTTCAGTCAGCGCCGAGAAAGAAGCCTTCCTCTTTAAAATCTGTTTCATTCTGCAGCAGGAATCATTTTGGCTCACTGCTCCTTGCCTGTCAAAACAAGTGTAAATGTATGGGCAATAATTAAAAATTACAATAATTATTTTTTTTCTATACGTTCTTCAGGAAAAAATGTGCACTTCTGTTTTTGCTTTGAAAGTGTCTCCAAAATTCTATTCACACACTAACACTAAGAGCCAAATTAAGATCACGATGTCTTTTATTTGTCTTTTATTACTCTATTTTATGTCCTTCCTGTTGCACACCTACCAGTGGGCAGCATGCCAGGCTATGAACCAATGACACCATAACACAAAACACTTAATGAGGTCACTATGAAGTTCATTTTTGACAATGAAGCATGCAAACTGGACAGGACACACGCATACACATCCAGACAAACTCACACTGACTTCCCAAGTTTCTGCCATGTTAACCCAGTGCCAGCTTATGATAAAAGATGATTAAAAAGTGCCACTAAGTGTAAAAACCTAAAATTTCTCAATTTCAGTGCACGTCTCGAGTCTGTTAATTTGTACTTCAAATGGGGCTTCTTGGCTTTCCAGTTGGCAGCAGTTTGAAACCATGTGGGAAGTAAAATAATCATGTATGATCAATGATTAAGTAATGGCTTGAGTGCATTTGTAGAATCCATTAATGCATTAATTTTCTCTTTTAATTGTTTGCATGCTGCTAAAGAGGATACTATTACAGAGATACATCCTTATGTTTTTCTATTATCCTGTTTTTGAGTTGTCTAGATGCTAGTTTAATATTTGGTTTCTTTTATAGTTTTTAAGGGCCTCTAGTAAAAAAAAAAAAAAAAGAAGAAGTACAGAATGTGTGCACAAAATGAGAAAACATCCAAAATCAAAATTCAAATAATAATTCAGTCAGTAGAATATTTTTTCTTAAAGAAAGAAAGAATGGAGTAAAATCGAGGCTTAAAAATTCTCTGCCCAAATATACGCCCCCATAACCCTCAAAGATATAAACTGTACAACAACTGCTGCTCTCCCTTTAATATCAGCAATATAAGTGTAATCCACTTCTCCTGGTATGTTTGCCAGTTAGCTCAGTACAAAAAACATGGAAATTTGTTTCCATTCCAAAAATTCTGGTACTTTAACAAACAACCTCAGAAGAAATTAAATTTTTGAGATCTTTATCAGCCACGACTAAAGGCCAGATTTACTAAGGGTCTGTGACACTGCAAAACCCTCCTTTGTGAACGTGAATTTTATGACTAATGTTTGTGGCTGACCTCATTCCATATGCATTTGTAGGAGTTCCTTTTTCAGAGTTCAAAATTTGGGGAGGAGAGTATTTAAATGAATCATACAAACTTGATTTACTGATTTTGCACAGGAAATATACTGCAAATTGTGTTAACTGTAAAACCCTCCAAAAAAAAGCATGTCGTTTTTTGCGTCTGATTTGGGTATGGTAACTGCTGCTAGGAGCGGTAATTCATGTGGAATGCTAAGGGAACATGTTAAGTGGAACATATTGACACAGGTGGGTGACTCAGTGTTGTGAGGTCAGCAGTGCCAAAGCTTCGGCTCTGTTGTATAGCTTTGTACTGAGTCCTTACCCTAAATCCCAATATTAGATTTGTCCAACTATAGATATTAATGGGATCCAGGCAGATTGAAAGTGTATTTTTGATTAATGTCTGAATTTTACCATATGTAATATAAACTTTAATAAATACCTGCAGCCTCACATGGCAAAAACAAGAGTAATGCAATTATGCACATGGCACAGAAACAGCAACTTCATCAACATGCTGATGAGTCAGGATCTTATGGTAAATCCTTTTTTGTGTTGTTCTACACATCCTACAGGTCAGCCGTCACGCAAAGATCACAGATTCATATGGTAGCATAGTTGGTGTGAAAGCAGTCCTGCCCTCCTGTGCTCCAGCGAACAGCTGCCTCAACCTCCACACTATCTCCAGCAATTTCTCACTTAGGTGTTTGCCTTTATATCTGAAGAAGCTGCTCCCTCATCAGGTCTGTTCATTAGGAATGCTAATTTAAATTACCCTTGGTGGATTGCATTGGTCACTATTACAAGGAACTGGCTGCAAATGCTTTTATTTTTAAATAGCTCAGTAGATTGCTTGCACACCTTCCACTCCTATTGCCACATTTTTGAGATTGCTGCCTCACATTAATTTGACCTGCTAAGTTAACTTTGGTCCTAGATGTCTGGAATGGAGAATCACTCAATAAATATTCTAGAGTGAAATTCTTTTCTGTTTTTTTTTTTGTTTTTTTTTACCCTGACTTCTCATTATTTGCTGATTATTTTTGTAATAAGTTTGATAAATACATATTCTTTTTGGGCCAAGTCATTGTCTCGCTGAGTCTGCATAGAACTGGAGGTCAATAAAATTAAGACTTTACTTATGAATTACCCACTTACATTCACTTCTTATGATGTGACTGATACATTTATGTTAATTGGTTTTATTCATTATTATCAATCTGGTGTCACTGACAATTCAAAGTGCTGCACTCTTCATTCTTCTTTCTCCTTTTCTAATCATATTAATTATGTCCGTCCTTCCTACTTAACATTCATTGTCACAATTTTTCTCAAACTTGCCCCCTTTTCATTTCCTTTACCAGCATCGCTCTTCCCTTCTTTCCTTCAACCATCTTTTCAGGTTCATCTGTCCTCCCTTGTCCTCTCCCACCCTAAACCATTCTTTTGTTGCCTCTCTCACTCTTTTGCTCACTCTCTCTCTTCTATTTTTCTCCCTCTCAGATGTCAGATCATAGTCTAGTCTTCCGCTTGCCCTGTCATCACATTTTTCACACAGCCCCATCCCTTAATTGGGCCTGTATCATCATATCATATCATGTAGAATACCTGATCACAGCAAGAGATGAAAGATGGCCTCCAACTATCCCCACACAGACAGACTGACACACATAAAAACATACACGTTACACACAACCACGCTCACAAAGATACACGTCAGTGGTCATATGGGACATGAATCCAAGCTGAGGGTTGTGTCTGTGTAAATTTTTGCTCCTCATGTTTGCAGCACATTGTCAGTATGATTGTTACAGTGTGACAGGTGAGATGGTGTGTATTCCACGAGTGTCCAATGATGTTTGTATCAACTGCTAGTGGCTTTTGTGATGAGACAAAGGATGCCCTGGAGCCAGCAGTGTCACATCTGCAGGTAACTATGGCAAAATAAAGGAAACATCAACAAAACTGTCACAGGAGTGTTAAAATAGCTCAAACTTGTCTTGGCGTCAGTTTGAAAGATGCAACATGAAATCTTGTGCAAGTTACTCTGTCATTCCCGCAGCTGGTAAAAAAAAAAAAAAGCCTTAGCACTGTAGCGATTAACTGTATGGTGGATTTCTCCTTCACAATATGTTCATCCAGATAACAAAGGTAACGTGCTGATAAATTAAGTTTAAATAAGTTACAACTGAGTTTGTGACTTAACTGATAAGCATGATGTCACTATTTAGGTCCATGTAAATAAATAAAAAAAGAATGGGAAATAGGAATCGGGGGGAAAAAATGTGTTTTTGCATGCATTGGGCATTCACTGTTTAACACAGTCCATGTGGCAGCCATAATAATATTACTAAGAGTTTAACACCAGTGTTGTTTGTAGGATTCAAACAATGCAAATAATAACATCAATAGCAAATTTTGACACGATGCAAAAAATAGAGCAACACAATAGTAAGGTATGTGCATATATACAGTGCTGAGAAAAAGTGTTTGCCCCATGTTACGTCCCAAGTTTAGGGGAAAACGGGACACAACATGAAGCGCTACTTCCCCACTCCCCCACTCCAACCATTCTTATTTCTTTGCATATTTTTCACATTTGCATGTTTCAGATAATCAAGCAAATTTTAATATAAGACCAATATAATCCAAGTAAAGTTTAAAAAACAAAAATGCATAAGCAGAAGAAAATGGATAGATGGATTTTATTTTTTAATGAAAAAAACTATCTAAACCTTTTTTACTGTTTACATGCTGGTAAAAATTTACTATTAACCTTACAGATGGGCAGGACTGGTAACATTTGCTGCCCAGCTCCCAAATTAACAAGTTTATTATTAGCTATAGCCGTTAGCTGCAACCCTAACATGCTAGACTGCTAATGTGGCTATCCAATAATTGCTAATAGATAAACATCTGAAACCGTGTGTACCAACCAGGTTTACATTTATGATAACTGTTTGATACTTAAATGCTGTTGAAACAGGAGCTTTACTGGCCTCTTAAAGTCCTCATGAAAAGTTGTTCAGTGTTGTGAACCCCAGCTACTTCAGCGGCTAGTGAGTGGATGGGTTGTGCACCTGCCTGTAAAGTCCTGAGTCGGCTGGCGGCGGTGAAGATGACACTGTTGGAATCAATATTGTTGCAAATTAGTATCTCATCTGATAATAAGTTTTAGTATTGAAAGTATCTGAGTCTTCTTCTTTCAGCTGCTACCTTTGGGGGTCGCCACAACAGATCATCTGCCTCAATCTTACCTTATCCCGAGCACCGTCCTCTGTCACACCAGCTCTCTGCATGTCCTCCTCCTCTACATCCATGAAGCTCCTCTGAGGTCTTTCTCTTTTTCTCCTGCCAAATACTTTCTCACGGCACTGTATTCACTATCCTTCTTGTGCACATGCCCAAACAATTGATTACTATCTGAGATTTTTTTTTATTATTATTATTTTTTAGCAATTCTGATTGTTTAAAGTTAAAACTTTCTCTTTAGATAACTGAAACTGTAGTGGAATGAATGAATTTTGTGATACTACATTAGCTGGAAGCTGATATTTTGTCCATTGGACTTTAAGTAATGCAAGTACACATTTTTGACACACAATGTTGACTCAAAAAAAGCCAACCATTTTTTTTTTTTTTTTTTTTTAGTTTTTGATTCAATTAAGTTGCTTATTAGGTCAACCTAAATATTGTTACTTCTCCCATGGGGTTAAAACAGAAGAACCTAAACAAAAAAGTACAGAAAATAACTGAACTGTAAACACAACGGAACAAACATAACAACGCTATAATTGGCTCCTTCCAAGTCCAAACTTACCCAACACAGCTACTATGAATGCTGCAAGAGAAAAATGTTACTTTACCAGATGGAAAAGGTATGGTGTAATTATACTTCTGATTACAGCGTGATTAAAAGCAAAATTAGTTTGAATTTATCAAAAATAACCAATTTAATTAACTCAGAGGGAAAGAAAATGTCACAGAGACTCAAAATAGTTGTTAGTGGAATTAAAAATAAATTAAATTAAATCTACTCACTGTCATTTACTTACATTAATTTGGTTTATGGTGAGTCAGTTAACCTTTTGAAATAAAATCAAACAAGTGTACAGACTATATTATTGCAAAGTTACAGACTATCATATTTCACCAACATGGCTGACTTTCAGTAACTGAGCGATATTGATGCAATCATGTGCAGCATGTGTGGATAAACACAAGCACCCAGGTTTGCGTCAGAACCCAGAAAAGCCCAATCTAAGTTGCAAACCTGTATTTGATGCCATTCTCCTGTTATGACAAAGTGTGTCAAGTAGCTGGGTTGTAGCATTAAAAAAACATTCTCATTCAGATTAGAGCCTGAATTATATGCAGTGTATTGGGTATAGTGTACAGGCATGCAATGTGAATTTGTATCACGACAAATACTTCATCAATAGCCTGGCGTTAACTGCGAACGAGAACACAGGTTAATGCTGTATTACAGCAGCTGATGGATGAAAGTGAAATCCAAAGAACACAAACTCCGACATGTGAAGACATGGAGCTAGGTGTTTGTGGAATCATAAGGCAGCTGTCTACGTCTTTCATTGTTGTTGAATGGAACCTGGAGAATCTGGGAAACAGAAAGACCTCAGATGCCTTTACCTGGCACTTACGCAGGAAGAATTCTGCTATTGATGTGGTGCTATGAAGCAATAAAAAAAAATTTCTTACATTTAGGCGGGGGCTTTTTAGCCCATGAACATGACCTTGGTAACTACTGGAGAGGAAAAGTAAAGAATAGAACTTCTAAACTCCATTATGTGATAGAACTTTTTGGCTCCGTTCTTTGTCTCCCTCCTGTTTTTTTTTTTCCACTAGACGGCACAGTATTTCACTTTTATCTGCAGATAGCAGGACTTTGTGTTATCTTATTTTGTTTGGGGGAAGATTCACAAGTACTATCCGCCGCATGATCCCAGCAGACGACAAGATACAGAACTCGAAGTCTGGAAACTTCACAGGGAGAAAAATGAGGTCTTACTGAAACTATCTTTGGTGTGTGTTTAACTGTGGTAATTCCCGCAGAACCATAGTATCTACTGGTGTTTTAGTATACAATGCAATAGTTTGTGTGCATTTTAAAGGCAGTTTGTGTTTATTTGTTCATTTGTTTTAACTGTAATCTGGAACCAGAAACAGGAGACTGATTATTTCAGGTTGTGGAGGTTAAAAAGACTTTACTACAAACTCATGTTTCCTTGTGCCTTGTATTGAGTTTTACTTGCCTCGTCTTGTTTGTTAGAGTCTGTTCACCTGTGCCCTGTTTCCCCCCAGCTGTGTTCTCTCTCCCTAATTACCTCACGTGTGTATTTAAGCCCTGAGTTTTCCATAGGTCTTTGTTGCATCATACTGTTTTCTGTTTGCCTACCTGAGTGTTTTTTCTCTTTACTCGCCATTCGGATTTTCAGCTTCACCTAAATAAAGATTTGTTGTCTGCTTATGTTAATCTGTCTTTGAATTTGGGTTTGCACTTCACATATACCGCAGCACTTTTTTTTTTTTTTGTTTTTGTTTGGCCACAGTGGCAGTATAGAGACAGGAAATGGGAGGAAACATATTGGGGAAGACATGCGGGTGAGTTGGAAGCATGCCGGGACTCGAACCCACGCCACCCGCACCGCAACATATACACATGGTCACCTGCTCTACCACTGAGCCACTGAGCCACTCCCATGGCACTGCATTTTTGATCAAAATCTGGCATTACTTTTCTGTATTCATAATTCCACCAATTTTTACAAGATCCCATACGCCACCTGCTGAAATACAGCCCAAACCATGACAGAGCCTCTACCGTGTTCTACAGATGGATGCAGACACTCACTGTTGTACCTCTCTCCTGACTTCCTCCTTATATACTGATGATAATTTAAACTAAGAAATGTCAAATGGATTGGATTCATCACTCCATCACTCCGCACCTGTTCAGTGTAGATCTGGTGTAATGGCTTCTTGACAGTCACCCTTCCAGTGAGACCATCTCTGGTGAGCCTTCAGGGAACAGTAGATGGATCAACTGAAGGGCCAGATGCATCTCTCAGGTCCAGTGTGAGGTCTTTGCTGGATTTTTTTTTTCCTATTTCTTAAGGACATGATTTTCAGATACTGTTCATCTGCTGTAGATAGATTTTTTTAGGCCTTGCACATCTTTTTCCTCCAGCTATCCAGTTTTCTCAAAAATTTAAAGGACACTCTGCACACAACACCAAAATATGCCATGTTTTTGGGTAATAACTCTTTGGGAATTACCTTGTCGGAGCAAAAATACAATTTTATGTCTGTCAAAAGACATTTAAAAAAAGAAAAGAGACACAACAAAAGAAATGGGAAAATATTTTTTTGTTTTGCAACAGGCTGCTGGTAACAAGGTGCTTAAAGATACAATTTAAAATAGAAAGAAATGAGGGGTGGCTCAAGACTTTTGCACAGCACTATAGTTCTACTAATTGGAGTGGAAGACGTGTGCACATCAGCAGTACATCTAACAGTGTAAGTTGGAAAATATCTTTGCCCCTCACTTTGTCATTGGAACAGATAATAAAGCCAAGTAACAAGTTTAGGGAGTGTCGGTGATCGCATCACATCACAGCTGCCAGGTGTCGCACACTGTCCTGACATACTGAGCCTCCCTTGTTGAAGCTGGACAAGGACAGAAAACATCGCCTGTAACGTGGTGTGTGAACATGTGCATGTTTGAGTGCACGGGCTTGCATGTGTGTCTTTCTCTTTTTGTCCAGTTGAGAGTGATTGGTTTTGAAGTGTAGAATGTTGACAGAGTGTTCAGCCATCTCTGGAGGCGCGAGACCACAAGGCCGAAACAGTTCCTTCTTCTTCTCTCTTTCTTCTAGCTCATGCGCTCTTTTTCTTCTCTCCATTTTCCATTCTCCTCTCTCATCTTCCACATCTTTTCCGTGCTCAGTCGAACCTCTTTTCCTCCTGGCTATTTTTACCCTCCGCTCTGATGAATTTATTGATATCCAACATTGATATTTATTGCTGCCTAAAATGATCCCCCGTCTTCTGAGTGGTGGGCAGGGATTTCTTATGTGGGTCAATAAGAGACGCACATGCCTGCTGACTTGCTTCGAGGGAATTCACAACTGCTGTAGCTTATACCACAGAGATATAGCCCATTGTCAATCTCCCATCTGCAGGAAGAAAAAATGTAAAAGAGATTGGAAATGGGATAATCAGAGATTTTCAATATTGTCTAGATCACTTATTTACATTCTGTGTATTCACCTATACCTTACTGGGTATAGCTATGTATATTTATAGTGTATAAGTAGGAATCTAGGTTCTAGGTTACAGGTGCTTCTTCTGGCCATTTCATGTTTTTGCTGCTGCCTGAAAACTATTTTAAAAGTAAAAATAACTTCATAATACAAGTAAATAATTTCTTTATGTTTTTCTTTAAATTGCGCAAATGTTATGATATATTTTTATTAAAAAATTCAATAAAGGAACTTTGGAACCAGCTCCCTGGTGAGCCCTTTTAAATCCCGGGGAACCAACTCAATTCATCCGTGCAAACTTCAGGTTTGAATTCTTGAACTGTTCATTGCCGTATCTCAGACCTGCTGGTTGTCACGAGGACTAAGGGTAACACAAGAGAAGCAGTGATCCTCTCTGCTCCACCATTATTGATGTCGTGTCACCCACTCCTGGGGCTCCGGCTTTGTTTTCCCATCATGCCCTCACTGTCTGCTGGTTGGTTTAAACAAGCAGTATTCTTGTTCTGCCTTTCAATTATACCATGCCCTGTAGCAGCACCCTGCACCCTCCATATACACCAAGACAGGAGCTAAGAGAGTGGGAGGAATTGATTTGAATTTGGCATCTAATAGATGTTTTGGTGTTCCTGTGGTTTTTCTGTTTATTGGTATTGTGAGTCCTTATGAGCAGATATTTTATGTTAGGTATTGTTTTGAGTGGAAAAAAGCAGTTATGCCTTGAAGGAAAACCTAAGGTAGTGGACCCCAGGTGCGGAAAAAATAAATAACTAAAGAGTTCAAAAGTCCTAATATGTTTTGATAGTAGTAGAATTAAAAAGTTACAATAAACGCTGAAAAGGAAATGAGAAGTGCAGTTTCACACCGGGTGTTTCACTTGGGCTTTTATCACACTAAAAAATATTTCAAAATCAGGCCCTCCATAACTTAAAATACCAAACACTTATTATTTCCATTGCTTTCCCACTGTCTCATCACCCCATATCTCCCTGTCTCCTTGTCTGAGAGTCCCACAACAACTAGACACGGGTCAAGTTCTTCTATTGAAAAGGCTACATAGAGGCTGAAACCCGGCAACCACAAAAGGAGACCGTCTAGACAAGGCCCCACAGTCCTGACCCCAGTTACACCCTGTCCCTCTAGGGGCCTATAACACCTTTGTTTTCATGTTGATAAATTCTATTTCCTGTCATAGTAGCAGCACAACAAACCGTGTGATATCAAAACTTTTAAAGCTGAACCACAGGCATGCACAGAGCAAGTGACAGAGTGTAGTGCAGAATAACGTCAAACTGTATTTGTAATGTCAGTAACTTTGGGCAGGTTGTTTACAACAAATAACTAAGTGCTCATTGCATAGAAATCGTTTTGAAAATTATTCTACAGTTATTGTTCAGAATAAAATATTCTGTTTTGTTTTAGGTTGATTTTGATTCTGGCCAGGGACTCTGGATGAAAATTAACCTTACAGCAATTTTTATTAATGCACGTATAAAAAAGAAGAACATTTCACTTACAATTACTTTAGTTAGCTGGGTAAATGTTTTTTGATGTGAGTGATGTGAATACGTCTGGCGCGGCGTCCTCGGCTCCCATAGACACATGTCTGGATTTGGGTTTGGGGGTTGAAGTCTGTTGATTTAGGCTCACATTATCATGTAGTCACACAGCATAAATTAACATACAGAGCACACACGACCAGGCTGCATCTATTCAGTGTTCCATAAGGGAACATGGTTTGCTGGCCTGAGACTTTTTCAGGCCTGCTCATGGCTAAGTATTATGCTAATTAGCGCTTGCACATGCATGCGCGCACACTTTCATTAATACGTTAAAAAATGTACTTCAGCCAATGTAAATTTAAAATGCATATTACATTTCCAATATTGCCAATAAAGAACAGTTTGCATGAATATGTTTAGTTTTGAACTGATCTGTCTTTGTTCAAAACACAAGGCATATTTTTTTTTTTCTTGCATGAAACACAGTGTACTTCTGCGATCCCGGGCAATCGTAGCTACGCTCACACAATAAACTATGATCCCGTTTCATTTGCTGTTAATTGAAGTGTAATTGAAGTGGATAGGTTTCAGGATATTGTACATTGTTTTTCCTCAGCCGTAATTCTAGTAGAGTGGATATAATACAATACACTGCACATCGTTATATACAGATGCTACATCACTGGTGTCTAGATAAAACCACTTTGCTTCTGTGAAGCTGTTTTTCTGTACATTTGATATGTCAAAATTGCGCTAACCTAATTGGACTTTTACTTCTGGATCCCTTTAAGTCCTTAACCAACTTCCCTCAGTGTGCATTTATATTTTATGTATACCGTATTTCCTGAAATAAAAAACAGTAGTCAATTAAAAGCTGGGTGTTGTGCAAGTGCTGCAAGTGTTTCATAATAAAAGCCCTGTTAAATGATGTCTGTCTGGCAAGTCTGCCAACCTTACAGGCTGAATGTTACACATGTTCTGTTATGCTCAGCTTTTCTGTGTTTGTTCTATTATATTAGGTGTTCAGTTGCATATGATGTTTTTTTATTTACCTTACCATTGGGTGTTGGGTTAATGGCCATTCAGATGTTAGCTCAGGTGAGTGTGTTTAAAGTGCACGTTTTTAAAATGAACTGCACAGAGAATCTCAGACTCATTTCTGTCAGCTGTGTGTCACTACTCAGATCTGTTTTAATCGTGTGTCGCGGACATTGTAGCAGCACGTGAGAGCAGATTAAAACGAGGCGGTGGACCAACATACTGTATGACTTCAGGTAATTAAGCAATTCTGTGCTACAAAATGTGAGTAAACTGCAACTGCAAACACTGGCACATCTGTAAAAACAAGTAATATGGGTATTTAAACAATTAGATGCATTTAGAGTTAAAAAGACTTCAAGTTAACATCACACACTCAAAAATGACCAGAGAAACATTAATTTGATGAGTGTTTTTTTTTTAAAGCACAGTAGTTAGTAGTTAGTCTCGCTTGATTCATATAATCTGCTTCCAAAGGTAAAAATCTTTTTTATATAGATTAACCAGGATTTTTTTCAGTGTATGTGTGGAACAAGAGGGATAAGGAAAATATTGGCTTTGATAGAAAATATAATTTCTGTAACCACACTGTGTAGAAAAATCAACTCCACATTTTGCCATTTAGAATCTGTTGAAATCTAACAATTATTGCAACATCTATAGTTCCATTCTTTTTATGTTGGCATACATGTTGGCAACTAGATGCATATCTAGTTTTGTAGCCACAATATTTAATAAAACAGGTGATTAATAATATATATCTTTTATAAACACAAAGCTGAATAGCTTCATGTGCTATAGGTCGTTTGGGTTGTTTCGGTGTTGTGTTTGTTTTATTACAGATATTTTAGTTATTCATTTGTCTTGGTGTAAGTAACATGCGCATAACTAGTACTCATAAACAAGACTGTGATAGTCCTGTTCCATTCTGATTCAAAACAGTCCTTAAAAACATCACCAAGTATTCCAATAAAAGAAATAAGAAAACCCTGCTTCCTGTTCTTTGTCCTCCATTTTCTACCACCAAGCCAGCTGAGAGCTTTCAAGTTTAAAGTACACACTAACCCTACCAATGCAGGGTTTTGCTTGCTTTCCTCCATTGTTCCGAGACTCCTTGTCCACCCCTTTCCATCTTCTGCCTCCCTATGGAGCGCCATGAAGTGTCTGAGTCATCCTCGATTACAGTATGTATTTATAGACGAGAGTCAGGACCTGGGCCTTGCATCCAAGTATGCATGTGTATGTGTGGGTGGATAGGTCTTTCCAGCTCACACTGCCTAAAACTAGTGCCCATTGTCTGATGACTCACCTCAGCTACTGGACGCTGCCACAGGAGAGGTGACGTCACCTGTCCTGAGACAGAGTTACTGCTTGCAGTGACCTCACTCTGATCCAGGTTAGAGAAGAAGAGTGCCAGAGGATGTCTGGCATGTCAGAGCCTAAAGGCACTGTTTCATATCCTCACTTCATGAGTTCATGTTAAAGTAAACACGTGGCATTGCTCTTTGTGACAACAAAGAATGTGGAGCCGCCACTGTTTCAGTGGTAAGGAACAGTCGGGTGAAATTGCGCAACATTTTTGTCTCTTCTTTTGTCTCTCTTCCACATGCAAATACTGTAATTTGCTAATGAGCAGTTCACAACAGTGTACTTGCACACACATACACACACAGACAAGTCTGAGGCCTTCGTGTGGTTGATGCTGGAAAATTTCTGCTGTGTAGGCTGGCCTGTCTCGTCCAGTTGAATAGGAGGGCCTTTTTCTAGACGGAAAGGCGGGAAGGCGAGATGGTGGTGAATGCTTTCCCAATGAGAGATGAGGCATATTGAAAACTATATTAAATTACCCTGATTAACAATTTAGCCACGATCAGGAAAGCCATGGGGGTGCTCTGTAGGGAGGCCCAAAGACTATTCATCCCCACAGCGCCAGGGTCGTAAGGTGCCCCAAGTTCACAGGCTCGGGCTTTTTGTTATGCTAACACCTTATCCCAAATCAGCTGCCTCCTCCATGGTCAGACACACATTTCCCTGAGAACTTTGAGGGATTCGTCATTCCACTGTTCGTATCATCCCCCCACCCCAACACACATGTGTGCGGCACTTCAATGCACAATTCCACTATTTTGTAAGTAAGGAGAAAGGAGATGCGGTGTGTTGAACCTGTGTATCCTTGAGATATCCACAAAAGATGTCTTTTTATCTTTTGTGTAATGCTTAAATATTTCATGCACAAAATCACTTTTTTTATATATATATTTAGAGAAATCAAAGCATAGTAACCAACATAACCTTACTCAACATACTGAACATAAAAAAGAAAATTCTATTTCATAAAAAAGACCATGTTTCAGCCTTTCTGTCTCATGGGAGGGCTAATCAATACACATTAAGAGGGGAGTTGATAACACATGTATTAGAGGTTAGGAGTCAAACTCTGGTCAAATACCCTTGACCTAAGGTCAAAGTCTTTAGCATGAACATGCCACTGGTGCACCATCACATAGGTCTCAAATCTGTGTAATCACAAAAATCCATTTATCTGAATAAGCATTTTCACAACCAAGTGTGTAAAGTAAGGGTTTTTATTAATAAATTTACAAATTTTGTTATATCATATTTTTTTTACAGTATATCTTTGCTTCACATTTTAATGGAGAGGTTGTAATTTATGAAAAAGCTTAAAAATGTATTGCAGTTTCAAAAATGAAAGCATACATTATGCACAAGCTGCACAACACAGTCCTTGTTTTAAACTGACATTGCCAACAACCACAGCATTATACAAATGATACCAACATGAAAAAGAATAATTTCTTTAAGAAAAACATGCAATATAATTATCTACCACTGATTGGAGGACAGTTATTTGTGTACAGCCATGGTCCTGAGTTGTAGGCGTGTATGACTGCCCTCATCTCACACTCAGCCAAAACTCAACCAGGAGAGAAGGAAAATCTCATCAATGCAAATTAGAGCCCACAACCTGAGGAGCCTTGCTGGACTCACCAGTTCTCAAAAAAAAAAAAAAAAGAAAAAGGAAAAAAAATCACAGGCATCATTTCCAAATCTTGTTGTCACAGATTCTCCATATTAACACAGGATAGTCAGTCATATCCATGGATTAGTCTGCAGTTACTTAAAAAGCCGTATCCACACTCAGGCTACCACAAGAGAAAATAAGGATGCTTCTAATTCTGCCAGCATAATTGCCTGATTATAATGAGCTTCTCTCTCTCTCTCTCTCTCTCTCTCTCTCTCTCTCTCTCTCTCTCCAGCTCTGCCTTTATTCCTCAGTGTCTGCATACACACACACACACACTGCAGCCTAATTCTGATATAAATCAGTCTTCAATTGAATGGGGTGGTGTTGGGGGGGGGGGGGGATCAGCATTATTTTTTTTCTGCTGTTGTAATAGTGCTGTGCACTGTGAAACCTGGCATGAAACCTAACATTTTCCCGCGATTTCAACAGATAATAGAGTTTTGAGCAAAAAATAAAATGCACAATAAAACAACAATTTACGCTTAAATGAGCTTTGCTGACATACCGCCTGACATTCAGTTAATTAATTTTGTGGAATCCAGACACAGTGCCAGTAAAGCAGGCTAATGTGATGTCAATGTGCTACAGTGCCTGATGTTGCACTGTTAGATTTTTGACTGCTTATGTTTGAGATGCATAAAAGGAAAATACATTTTGAACATTTAGCTATGGCTTGAAATTATATGTATTTTACCAGGCTTTGGTGGCTTAGTATAATCTGAGTGTGAAATATCAATATTTAGGATTATATTTTATTTTATTTATTTTAAGGCCACAAACAAGACATTGATATTTCTTTAACTTTGGTCTGAGTGCTTGGTTTAATAGCGTCCCCAAACATAATTATGATTTAGTATTGAGATTTTATTAGTCAGCCTGTCTTATTTTCAAATGCCACTATTCTGTAAAATTGAGTGGTGGCATTGTTTATTTATTTACTATTTTATTTTGTATTTTTAAAGCATTTTTATATGAAAAGCAGCATTGTTCTGGCGGGGCTTGTTCACTATTACCTCAGCCCATATCAACAGTATGAATAGTTTGACGTGTCTGTTCACTCTGCACCAAAGTGACATTTTTAACCCCAGTAATAAAAATACATGCATTCTTTTATACCTTTAGGTGTAAAAGTATGTATTTAAGAAGGATTAGCCTGCATACACACACACACACACACACACACACACACACACACACACAAAGACAGACACAAGGAGAGGCAAACAAAATTATATTTAATTAAAAACATTTAGAAACTGCAAATTAATTTTCCTTTAAAAAATAATACTATTGTTCTTCTACTGTCGACAGAAAAGTGCATTTGCCAATCATCAAAACATATGCACTTCCCATGCTAAAATAGACGGGGAGGGGAAGGATATGGAGCAGACAACGTAATGTCACTAACTTTTCGAGTCGTTGATATTCTGCCCGCAGTGTTTTCGCTTTAGCAATAGCATACATCGCCTTGTTCCACCAGGATTTGTTCTTCCATCCCTTTAAAGCTGTCTAAACCCAAATGCAGGCTAAATGAGCATGCCCACTCATGAATGCTTTTGCTTAATTACAATCCCTGATGGAAAAACTGCTGAGGGAGAAGCCTGAACACAGCCACGTGTTAGGATAGAAACAGAAGCTGTTTTTTCTTTTTTCTTTTTTCTTTAAAGAAGACAAAACGTATGTGTTCAAGTGTGTATGAATGTCATTAATTATAATGGGGGTATGTTTTTTTTTTCCCTGCCTCAACACAAAAGACAAAAGCACGCTGTATGTGCTTGAATTTAATTTAGAGAAATTATATTTATGTATTGTATAGAGATGTTGAAAGGCCTTGTTACTCTGCGGACTGGATGTGAGTTTTTACTTGGACGCTCATATCGGAGAACAGGATCTAATGTCTAATGGTGTGGCTTGACATTTACTTACATAATGTGTGAGTTATTTAAATATCAGCGACAGTGAACATGAAATTAATTATTGTTAGAAAAAATAATTGAACTGTTACTGGCTGTAACAGACTAACAGTAAATAAAATGTGTCTACTATTGCACTATTGCTGTTTTGTGAAGTCATAATGAGCCAAACAATAACTAAAGAGGGACTATGGCTGTAAATTTAGATTTAGGCAAAATTTTTAAAATCTTTGATTGACTCAACTCTGTCCAGGATTCAGCACTATGGAGAGCCCTGTGTTATATGATTCCCAAAAAAAGGGACTCCATCTTAGATATTTAATCCTGATTCCAGCAAACCTTGACTAAAATGTTCAACAGAATTTTACATAGTAAATTTCTGTGGTATATTCTGTGGTTAACCAAATGTGTGCTCCGAATGTCACATTATTCTAGTTAAGCAGAAAGCTCCTGGTTTCTGTAAAGGAAGTCTACACTACATATAAATTATTCAGGAGTTGCATTTGCATTGTAATTTGCATTCATGTAGATTACAGAGAATCAAGAAGGAGGCGCTGCACCAAAGAGAATTACATTCTGAACCATTTTCAGTCCTACTGGTGAGGAGTTGACATGGATTTTTGTTCTATTTTCCTCCTCTGCTTCGAGGTGTACTGCTGAGATCAGGGACGCACATTTCAAACTGTTGTTTGATTAATAAAAGAAGGAAATGATGTAAAATGCTCGCCAGCGCTCATGCACAAGAAGCCCTGCCATTAAAAATGAATCTTGACATTCAACAATGAGTCTATTTGATTGACTAGGCTGCGATTTTTACTGTAATATTCTCATCATCTTTATTTATACTGTCAGGATTGTAGAGTTGAAACTCAAAAGAACCAGTAGGCACAGAGGAGATGTCATATGGATTAAACACTAGGAAAATGTGTGAAACTCTCACAGTACACTGAAGATCCTGGCTATTATGTTTCATCTAAAAATAACAAGCCTGACTAAAAAGAACAGACAACACTGAATAAGAAAAGAAAAAAAAAACACACAAGCGAGAGAGAACAGAGTTCAAACAGCAGGAGCGATAGTGCTGAGTGTGATATGGAATACAACAGGGAGAATGTACAGTATGAGACTCCCTTCAATTATAAATGAAAAGGAAATCAATGTGAGATGTATGGAATAACCCAGATTCTGAAATTAAAACATTGTCTCTTTTAAAGCTACTTTGTGAAATGAAGATGATGATGAATTTTACATGTATATATATATATATATATATATATATATACACTCTCATGTGAATTACTGTTGCTTTAACTCAATTGCATTCATTAATAACATCATTATTGCTTTATCAGCAATTATCAGAGAAACATATCAGGGCCTTGGCAGAATGGAAAATGTGCAACAGAGTAGATTGAGCCAGTGTGCAAGTACACTCCTGGATTGCGTGCATCCATGTGCCGTGCCATGAGGGGCTAGCACAATGCATCAAGGGGGTGGGGTATGTATCCCTGCAATAAGAGAGGAGGGCTTAGTCAATATATGCGCATGTGCAAATACAGCCTAGCCCTTACATACCCACGTTGTCATACGTGCCATTCCATATGTAAAGGTGCACAAATGCGTTATATCTGTGCACATACTGACCTTTTGATCATGCCATGAGACATGCTGCAAATAGAATAGAAGTGCAATTACATTTTGCACATGCTATACCTTACTTTCAGGTAAATAACGTAGGTGAAGAACAAAAACTTAAACAAAAAAAAGGCTTTTTACTGGATTCAACAGGACCGACAGTGTTTGCAAACAGACAGTACCTGATTCAAGTTTTTGTTGTTAAATTTTAATCTCGTTGATTTACCATCTTAGTTGACTATCACCATTACTAGACCTAATCTCTTTAATGCCAAAAAATTACTCTATTACCCCCCCCCCCCAAAAAAAAAGACCTGTAAAATCCTGAAATTTAAAGGTAACCAAATAAACTTATGAGCCATGAGCTGCAATTTAAGACTGGAATGTGGGGAGGTGAAGTAATGGACACCACAAATACCGGAGAAAAAGAGATCCATCTATTTGCAGCATCCAGAGGATGAAGGAGAAAAAAAATGCAAACAGCTGGGAAACTTTCAGTGCAATTACTGAGTACAGTATTCATCTGTGCTTCCTTTGAGACCAGATAATTCTCTTTTAGCACTACAAGAGTCTGGCGACATGTCCAGGGTGTACCCCACTTTCTTGTCCTATGACAGGTGGGATAGGCTCCAACCTCACCATGACCCTGAATTGGATAAGAGGAAGAAAAAGGATACACACATATATATAGAAGGCCCCACTTTCCTAGTTTAAACTAACCAACTAGGTCAGAACTCTAAAATGGCCTTGATAAAGTTTACAACAAATACACATACTTTACTGTGTTTCCAACAACAACAGTGCAATTCATGGATTAAAAATTCATCATCTATATTTCATCTTTGAGGGCTTGCTCTCATTTGCACTGAGTATTTAAATACTGTACAACATATATGAGCACCCTTCAGTATTTAATCCTACTTATATTTAATTTCATCACACATGCACTGTTCAATCAAATTTGAGAGCCTGCCTACTAACAGAACTCATTAAAGATTTGCCTTTGAGGTCTCCTTCCTCTTAAAGCACAATATTGTCCAAACCTTAGACAGGTGAAGGCTGCCATAATTATCTAATAAATTGACTAAAGAAAATAAGACAGAAATTGTCACTTTTCAAGTGCTTTATTGGTTTATAATAGAATTTGAATACAGTTAAGGACAGGCATGAGTTTGCAGATGAAACTGTGATCTTTAGTGAGAGAAGGGAGCAAGTGGAAGAGAGCCTGAAGAGGTGGAGGTATCCTCTGGGGAGAAGAGGAATTAAAATCACTAGAACCAAAGCAGAATACATGTGTACAAATGAGAAGGAGACAAGCATAACAGTGAAGATGCAAAAAGTAGAGGGGTAGATGAGTTTTAACACCTGGGGTCAACCATCCAAAGAAACAGATGGTCAACCAGAGAGTGTAGGCAGGGTGGAGCGAGTGAAGGAGAGTGTTAGGGGTGATTTGTGACAGAAGGATAGCAGCAAATGTGAAAGGGAAGGTTCAAAAGACAGTAGAGAGATGTGCAATGATGTAAAGTTTGGAGATAGTGGTAACAGCAAAAAGACAGATAGCTGATGCAGAGGGACAGCTCAGTTTGAGCAGTTTGGAGACACAGTTAAGAGTGGCAAGGATCTCAGCCTTGCCCCTTGTATGGGCTGGCTGTGGCTCAGGAGATAATCGACCCCTGGCTACTTCAGTCTGCTCCAGTCTGAATCATTGGGCAAGATACTGAACCCCAAATTGCTCCCGATGCATTCATCGGATTGTGAATGTGTGTGTGAATGTTAGCTAGAAAGCACTTAGACACAGAAAATGTGAATGTGTGTATTAATGGGTGAATGAGACATGCTGTATTAAGCGCTTATATTGGACAAAGGGTGCTGAATATGGAGCTGCCAGGTAGGAGGAAAAGAGGTAGATGGAGGTAGTGAAAAAGGACATGCAGAGAGTTGGTGTATGCTGGGGATACAGTGAGATGGAGGCAGATGATCCGCTGTGGCGACCCCTAAAGGGAGGAGCTGAAAGAGGAAGGTTGTACTCAAAACGTGCTCCATGTTGGCCATCCTTAATGCATGTAGTTCCACCTGTGCATTTTTTTTCTGCTGTGAATGAAAAAACAAACAGACTAAAGCGGTCGGTTGTAGAAATTTTGGTGGTTACTTATAAAATCTAACAAAATAACATCACTCCAGAAAAACAAAAACAAACACACGCAACAGATCGGTGAAAGGAAAGACAAGCCATTCCCGTTTTTGACACTTGACATCCATATGAACGACACAGTATTAAAAATTATATCATTTTTGCATATGTAGTTTAAAAATAAATGTCGGTATAACTAACAAACTTTGATACGCTGACGTCGCTTCAGTCTGCTGTATTGTTATTTTTCCTTATCGTTCACTACTTTATATTAAAGTAGAAGTAATCGGTGAAGGATAAACATCCCTCCGCTAACCTTAAACACAGACACATCCCGCGGTCCTCGCCTCCATCTGTCCCGGGTACTGCCGATTCTTGGCTCTTTTCTGGTTATGGTGGTCCTAATCCATACGTATAGTCGCCTTGTCTAATCCTACAAAAAAAAGTGCACAATTTTATGTAATGCTTAAGCCAAATTTAATATTCTAAGTTCCACTTGTATGTATAACACTTTTATAACCATGGTTTTATTTCAGTTTGTGCCAGCGTGAATAAATACGTTTTCCTACTTTACCTACGGTACACAGGCACGTCTGTGGGCACCTTCTTACCCAGAGTTTTAGTGTGACCTCTATTGCAGTTGAAAATACTTGGGAGCGGAGGCAGAATCTATTGATTTTTCTTGACAATGTAGCGCTGTCTGTAAGGATACGGTGACAAATTGAATGAGAATCCTCTTATTTTTGTCCATAATAATCGCAGGAAGGGCTTATGTGCTCCTCGCCGCTTGATTTCCGAGTCGGGGAGCTCAGTGTTGCCGGGGTAGAGTTCGTTTTAGCTGCACTGCATCAACATGGTGAGTGTGACAGCGAGCATCTGAATGCACCGCTCTCTCTTATTTATCTTACATCTTTGATAGGTCACCAGCTTCTAACATCGGCTTTCATGTGGATGTTTGCGGTGACTTTGCTGCAGCGTTTGTGTTTTCCAGTTTTACAGTTTGCTATTGTAAGTACAGTGTGATGTTAGCTTAGCTTGCTAGCCAAAGCAGGTGCTTATGGCAGGTCAGTGTAGCTTGTAAGCTAAAACGATGATAGGCAGAGTAGCAATTGGAGCAGCATGTGTCGGTTATTGTGTTATTAACACATACAGTGTTTGGAGTTATTGTCATTTACTAGTTTTGTATATTGAACAAATTGGAAGGTAAGTCGATATATGCCATATATTATTCAATTAGCATACCATTCAGCTGATAGGAAGGTACCATTGAGGGAGGATTAAACCTATTGCCCCAAAAAACCTGCACTGTTTGTACATATGTCATTACATTTATATGTGTGCAAGTCAAGAGAATAGGCATTCCTTATTGCTTCAACAGCAACAGGTAGTTTAAGTCCCTGTAAAGCACGGTTAAGGTTTTATCCCAAATCCTAACGCAGCTCATTAAAGTAGCAATAATTGGCCATAAGATGGGACAGAAATCAATTATTTGGAGGAGCAGCGTCCAACATGAAAGTTCATTACCTACTGAAAGCTAAAGGATTTGTCCTTATGTTCTTTAAAAAAGGAAAAAGCTGTAATCTAAATATAATTTGTTAAGGATGAAAGCTGCAAACTAAAACAAAACCTGCTGGTACAGTTTGAATCTTCATTGGGTAGTATGACTGACAGCTGCCTTAAAAGCACAGAATTGAGTCTGAAGTTCTTAAACTTAAGACTCAGTAAGTACAAACATACTCATTAAGCCCTATGACTATATTTGGTTAGTTGATAAGTTGTAATAACCTTCAGAGTACTTTCAAAGGTCGGTTCAAGGTTAAGATCTGAATTGAGTTTTACTCCCTCCCCACACCACCAATCTGACTTACAAGAGTCAACTTCCTGTCTCCCCATGCTGGTGCCTAATGATCACTGAGGGTAAACTTAATGGTAGTTGACTCACATGTGGAGAATGACAGACAGCAGGATAAAGCAATTAATATAACTTACGATTAAAATTTTATGTGATGACATGGAAAATGTGAAAAGTAGGTTATTAACTTTCATATTTTTCTTGTTTTTGTAATTTATAAATGTATTGCAGTATATCATAGGTAATCCTGCAGTGTATCAAGTATCGTGGATTTGTTGTGGCAAAGCATTAATTATAGTAGGCATTCTAGTATTATTGTATGTTGTAAAAAAAATATTGTACATTATATATATAAATTATTCTGTAATTTCCACCCTTATTTATCAAGTGTCTTACTACAGCGTAGTAACTGTAAGACTTGTTTTGATAAGCAACATATGACACATCTCTAACATATGGTCCAATGTTTGTATTACAAACTGTGTACTTGGGTTTCTGGAACCCTCAGTAGCTGAACAGTTCACAGTTCGAGAACGTTAAATACATCCAGAGTACTATATAGTCAAGATGAATGAAACTGGAGAAGTGCTGGTCAGTACAGGGTTTCACTGCTTCAAAGTTAGTTTCATCTCTAAAATAGTAGTGAGGTTTTTGAGCTCATACAGATGGTGTTTATCACTGCAGTTCCCACTCCCCACCCCCTACAGATTTCATTTGGTTCTTCTGTGGAGGGGGTCAAGCGGACTGGGCAAGATAAGGGAGTCCACGCTGGCTCAATTTCCCCCAGGCCTGAGATCCTTGCAGGTCTCCCACAGAGTGTGGTCAGCATCCACCAAACTAAGACTGTGTACATTTGACCTATATAGCATGACCATTACTCAGATGAAAAAGTGTCCCGAGTGAGCAGGGTTGTGTTTGGTCACGCGTCACATCTAAGTGAGAATAATTGCCAAATAAATGGCACCCACTCTCACCTATGTGGCTCCAGAAGAGGTATTGACTTTAGCTTTTGAAGCTTACCCCATACTGGGTGGCACTAGGGAGTCCCATGACCAATATAAAATCTAGGTCTAATGTATATGTCTGGTCATATCACTTTCCCTGTCAAGGTGTTATTCACTTCCTCTTTACACACCAAGTTCAGCCTGACATGGGTTTAACCATCACTCAGAGACAGGCCTGGAGTCATTTAGCCCAGCCCTGCTTAGTGATACATTTAATAATGTTATGTGTTGCTTTGGTCATTGTGATAAATATTTGTCATTCAAACTTGGAGGCAGATGCCCACTTACCACTTTCAATTAGCTGTAACCAAACCTCATCAAAAGGTATTTCTTTTAAAATACTTAAATAGAGGTGTACATTTGCAACAATTGTGTGTTTGCATGTTTGGGACAGTTTACTTAAGGCTAAAATATAAAGATAAATAATTGATTATCAGTGTTGCCATGAAAACACTTCGACCAAAGTGAAATTAACATATTGAAACAATCTTTAAGGCTTTATGTAAATTTTAAGTAGATTCAAATTAGGGCAGGGAGTTTTGTTTAGCCTAAAATTATTGATAATGTAAACATTACATTAAAAAAGATGAAGGGGGGTTTCTAACATCAAGTAAAATGTTATAATTGTATAAGTGTAATGTTTTTCAGTGTAATAACATTTTTCATAATAAGAATCTTGTGAGGCATTTTAAGAGCAACTATTTAGATGACTTTTAATAGATTTGAGGCTCACAGTGTACCCCCCAAATATGAATTATTTATCACTCTTAATCTCTTATTGGCTAGTATCCTTCCAGCTATTAGTGTTTAGCAGTTCTTCAGCATGCTGTTTTTGTATTTAAGCAAAACTTATTTTAAATTTAGTTTGATCACATATTATGCAATTGATAACTAGAGGCCAATATAAGCATATAATTATTTTTTTTATATAATACATTTGTTATACAGAAAAACCATGGGTTTTGTTAATCTGAATGATGCTCATTCCAATGTCTGGCTCATCAATGTAGGAACACATTCATATATTTATATGAATACTTTTGCATGGACTGAATGACAAAAACATTACACTAAATGATGAAATTTCATCATATATTGCAGGCCCCCAACCGGCCATTTAATGCAAATAGCTACTTATTCAAAAACAAAAATAATAATATTAAAAAGCATAGTGTGTTTTTTGGCATTTTACCAAATGGCACGTAGGTAAAATAGGTTACTACACCATAAAAACATAAAACTGTCAAACTTCAGCGCCACACAGTTTAAAGGTCCTTTTGATGTTACAGATAGTCACGTGACCTTTTTTGGTGTGATTTTCTTAAAAAGCTGACATAAAACTACCAGCACTTGTTTGAACATATAAATAAAAAATATATATTTCAGGGTTCTAACCAGAAAACAATTTCAGCTTGGTGTGTTTAGCAGGGGGTGGGGGATAGCATTAGCAAGCTAATGCTAATTAGCAATCCACACAATCCTTGTGGACATGCAGTTACATTTCTCGAGAGGTCCACGTGAGGTTACGTCGTATGTTACAGAGTTCGGAGGGGATTTCTGGTTACATACGTAGGACTGACGTAGAACTCTAATTTAGGCCTTGTTAGATCGATAGAGCGATAGTTCTTTTTGCATATACACCTGAGTTACACTTACATATCACGCATTCAACGTGTCCCAGAGCATCGTTTCCTTCCACTAATGGTTTTGCAGAAATCACGTAAAAAGCATACACAACGAAAACATTATAATCCAGATGTGTTATCAATCTGAGCAGCTGCTAAAAGCACTTCCTACATTCAAATAAGTTTAATAGGAAGCCCAAAATTGTCCTTTTGAGCTCCCCTTTTCCTCTTCTTCCCTCTCGCATTCCCGCTGGTCACCATTTTGCTTTCAGCAGCCCCGCAAACTCAAGCGTAAACAGGACTGGCACGAGATTGTGCATGCACATTGTGAATGAAACTGACCATGCCCGGTGTTAGATTGCAAATTGCTGTGAAGTAATACTATAGTGCAATGATCTAGCGAGAAAAAAAAAAACATCTGAGTCTGGCGACGGGGTGGAGTGCGTGGGGTGCACGCCTGCTTGCTAATTGCAGCAAACTGCTGGAATTCTCAGCCCGGCACAAGACGACCTCAGTGTGGCGCAGTGCCAGGCGATCGACTGCTGGCTAGAACCCTGTAGTTGCTTTGTATTTTGTTATTTAGACATACAATTATAAGATCTTCCATCCATTCATCCATCCATCCATCCACTTTCTTAACCACTTAGCTGATTTTGGGTCACGGGACCCTATGCCAGCTTTCATGGTGCAGGATAGCGGGTACACCTTTAATAGGTCACCAGTCCAGTGCAGGGCATGGTAAAACCAAAGTGTGCACAGTTAAGCCTAAGATATATTTGCTGTTTGGAACATTTCATTTACACATTTTCGTTTCCTTAAAGCAGATATCTTTTTAGCATTTTTTTCTAGATTTATAATAATATTAGTGTAAATATAATTTGATGTAGACACACAAACACACAACGCTATTGGATTTCTTGCTGTAATTTTGAGATAATGAGTTTTGATTCACTGGTGCTAGCCTTGTCCAGATATTAGCTTGTTTTTATTAAAGGTGTTTAACTGGAGATTAGTTTGCCTACTGGGTCCCTTTGGTCAAACGTGTGCAGGCACAGATATCAATAGTTCCTACTGATTGCCAAAGAGAAGCCAACCCACTGACCTTACCCTACAGTGAGAGGATAAAAGCGCAGCATGATGGGAATGATTCTGGCTCCTTAAGCCTAAGTGAATATTGATCCGAGTGTGCCAGGTTGCCATTAAGCTTTTTGCTGAATCTTTAGGTACCTCAAACAGAAGCAAAGACTCATGGCCACACAGAAATTATGACAAATGGTGCAGAAAGGATGGCTATTATAGTGACATCACCCTTAAATTTACTCTAATTGCATGCTTTAGTGTTTACTATTGTATTCATTTCATTGTATACCTTACGTGGTAATTTGTTGTAACTAAAATTGCAAGTCATGAAGTAGCAACTGATAAATCTGTTTGGAGTTCCTGCTTGTTGCAATAAAAATATCAATATTTATCACCAGTTTATTGATAAGCTTATTGATTCCTCTTACAATACAGCACCAGTCAAAAGTTTGGACACACCTTTTCATTCAGTGTTTTTCTTTTTGTTTTCCCCCCCTGCATTGTAAATTAATACTGAAGTTATCCAGATTATGAACAAACACAAGGAATCATGTAGTAAACTTAAAAGTGTTAAACAAACTAAAATGTGTTTTAGATTTTAGATTAATCAAAGCAGGCACCTTTTGATGCACACTCTTGGCATTCTCTCAGTCAGCTTCATGAGGCAATCACCTCAAATGGTTTTCCAACAGTCTTGATGAAGTTCCCAGAGGTGCTGAGCACTTATTGGCTGCTTTGCCTTCACTCTGCGGTCCAACTCATCCCAGACGTCTCAATTGGGTTTAGATCAGGTGATTGTGGAGGCCTGGTCATCTGACGCAACACTCCATCACGCTCTTTCTTGGTCAAATATAGCCTGGAGGTGTGTTTGTTTGTCATTGAAAAACAAATGATAGTCCCAGTAAGTGCAAACCAAGGATCCATTCCTTGTGTTCCTTGGTCCAAGAGGAAGAGCTCTTGTTGTTGGCTTGTTGGCTTCTTTGCGGCAATTCAACCATAAAGTCCAGATTCCCGCAGTCTTCTCTGAACAGCTGATGTTGAGATGTGTGTGCTACTTGAACTCTGTGAAGCATTTAGGTGGGCTCTTATCTGGGTGCTATTAACTTGCGGTTTCTGAGGCTGGTAACTCTGATTAACTTATCCTGTGCAACAGAGGTAACTCTTAGTCTTTCTTTGCTGGGGCGGTCCTGATGAGAGCCAGTGCCATCATAACGTTTGATGGTCTTTGCGACTACTTTCAAAGTTCTTAAAAATTTTCAAATGACTGACCTTCATGTCTAAAAGTAATGACAGATTGTTTTTTTTCTTTACTTAGCTAAGTAGTTCTTGCCATAATATGGATTAGAACATTAATCAAATAGGGCTATTCACTGTATAGCAATTCTACCTCTTAACAGCACAACACATGGTCTCAAACACATTAAGAATACTAGTAGTGTACATTTATGTATACATTTATATACATTCATAAGCCATTAAAAGTAAAACAGATGTGTACAACTGTGACTTGCATGCACTAAAAGTCATGCCCAAAACCAAATATCCCGTTCCAGCTGTCATAGGGCGAGAGACAGGGTACACCCTGTACAGGTTGCCAGCCTATCACGGCTAACACAGAGAGACAGACAACCATTCACACTCAAAATCACACTAATCTCCAATTAACCTAAACTCACTAAGGACATGTCTTTGGACTGTGGGAGGAAACCAGAGTACCTGGGGAAAACCCACACAAAACTCCACACAGAAAGGTCCCGGAATTGAATCCAGGACCTTCTTGCTGTGAGGCAACAGTGCTAACCACTGCGTCACTGCTGCCCCACTAAAATATAGACAAAAATAAATAAATAAATATAAATTAAAAAAATAATAATTAAAAAAAAAATATATATATATATATATATATAAAATTTAAAAAAAATTATTTTGTAGGCCAGTAAAAATATATATGGGCTAGTAAACCTACGAGCCACTGACTTGGGTCTGTTGGGTTGGACACTGAATTCTTATTAACATCAATTTTTAAAATTTACACCATCAAAGCATCTGTTTTCTGCAGCAGGAAAAGTTGGATCAAACCACAGGACAAACCTCAGTTCTGCGAATGTTGATAAGCTCGTTTTTCTTCATGCTCCTTTAAAGGCTTACAGACACACATACTGATTCATTCCCTAGCACACTTAAACACGCAGACACACAAAGTGGAGCTTTGTAAAACAAGGAATACGACAAAGCAGGGCCCTGTTGAACTGCTAAATTCCCATATCAAGCAAGAAGGCTGGGGGGAAACATTGGGCTACTAAAGCTGCAGCAGTTGTTCTGCTCAGCTCCCAGATGCTGAAAGAAGAGGTGATGCAACACCATGTCCCAATATGTCCCTAACCCAATTTTTGATAACGTGTTGATGCCTAGGCCTGTCGCGATAAACAATAAATCAATTAATCGTACGATAACTTAAAATGAGGTAGACAATTTTTATTTATC
>JAVDPK010000475.1:372814-391883 GCA_034780415.1 Cichlasoma orientale | reverse complement strand
ACTTTGGATATGTGGTCAAAGTCAAATATGACCCCTTATGTCCAAACAATATTATCGTTAATCGCAATCATTTCTGAGACAATTAATCGATTAGCAAAATTTGTTATCGTGACAGGCCTATTGATGCCATCAAATTACTAATGAGCGTATATATTTCGGAGAAAATACAAATTCTCAGTTTCAACATTTGAGTTGTTGCCTTCATGCTGCTTGCAAATAAAATAGGCTTTAAATATTGCATTTGAAAATTGCTGCAGTCTGTTTTACTTAAATTTTACACACCATTCCTTTTTTTAATACTCTAGCCTCTGTATTCACTTAAGGCATTACAAGATCTGACTTTAATTATGACATAGATGAAAATCAGGCCACAATTTATGAATAATCAGTTCACTCTTCCCGGTAATTATAAAATTTTTAAGTATTATTTCAACTATAAATTTAACTGAACCATACCTAATATATAATTAAGAAAACAATGCATAAATGTAATAAATGTGAATGTTTCTGTTTTTTCCCCCAATCTAGTGAATTAAATATAGAATACTGAAAATCAAGCGATACTATGAAATGATGCAACTCAATGACTTGCTCACAATGGCCTAATACAACCAGAGTTGGAAAAGAGCCACTACCTTTGTGATAAACACAGAGAAAAATGTCACAAGGTTTTCAGTAACCACTTGATTTCTGTGTCAGCCATTACTATTCCATCACATCCACCCCTGCCTGCAATTTGTTGGTTTAACAATCAAGCACTGAAGTAATGTTAACTATATTGTCAAAGAAGAGTCACATGAATCAAGGTGTCAGTGATATTAAAGCACGTAGACGTGAATATCAGAATGATAGTTTTAATTAATTCTCAAAGACTGACACAGTGTTTCTTTTGTTGCAAATTTCTGTTGGCTTTCTAAATTGTATATTTTTTACATTATACACATTTAGTAGCTTTAGGTGTTTTTTGGCTTGTCTGAATAATACTGAAGCAAAGAGCCCTTGAGTTATACTGAGCTCATTTTGTAACAGCTGTATGCCATGCAAAATTATTTTTTAAATGTGATTTAAACCCAATCCTTTTTCCACAGGGTGTGATCGGTGTGCAGCTTGTGGTTACCATGGTAATGGCCAGTGTAATTCAGAAAATCATACCTCATTATTCCTTGGCAAGATGGCTACTCTGCAGTGGCAGGTAATGTAGAATCTCTTACATGCTGTTTCTTTAAATGCTGCAGTTCGCTTGCCTCCTGGGAAGTTTATTTCAAAAAGAGCCCCAAACAATAGGGATCAAAATGCCTACTCAGACTGTAAAGCATTCAAAAGCATTTTGATCAAAGACCAAAGGTCAGCAAAACATTAGGATGACCTGAAAGGACAGAAATAAAGGGCCTGCTTCATTTCCTCTAATTAGTGCCACATATGTTTTTGAGGAAACTGCTTTTTGGAACATGTTTAATAATTGATCAGCTTCTTTTTAGGGCACTGTTGCAGCATTTTCAAAAATGTTTGCCCTAAGTAGAGCACTGGCATGCCCCTTTGGAATATTTTGTAATTATATTTTCCATAATAAATAAATAAATATACAAAGTAAAAAACAAGCGTTGCTCCTTTTATCCTCCTCCAACTCACATTAGTTCTCAAGATACTCTGACAAGAGAGTTTCTAAACAAAGTTATGGAGGGTCTTTGTCTTCAAAGGGATGCTCCTGAATTAGGTCTTATTTCAAGCTTAGTCCTTAAGGACAAATACTCTTTCTGTTGTAAAGCCTCTTATAAACGCATTTTAGATGTGTATTAGGATCGCTTATATAAAGTGAAGCTTTGAGATATGTCTGTTTAGTGTGCGCTTTTGTGTTTTAAAGTTCATCATAAAGCTTAGAGCTGTTATAAATTGAGGCTTTGAGTCATGTTCATGCTATCAAGACTTAATGTCACCGCTTAAAAGAACATTTTTGAAGAGTAATGAAGGCAATTTAAAGTTTTAACAGTAGATGAAACAGCTTTTATTCTTAAGAAAGGGAAATGAGTGAACAATTGATTATATATCCCCCAGTTTTCTTACAGCACATGTTTAACCCCAAGTTACTTGCCTATGCCTTTCATACTTCATAATCAACAAACACTGTTCAAAAAAATTAAAGGAACACTTTTTAATCAGAGTACAGCATCAACTCAGTTAAACATCTGGGATATTTCTCTGGTCAGATAAGTACCAGAGGGTTGTTAATCAGTTTCAGCTGTTTCGCTGTTAATGAAATTAACAACTGGTGCACTAGCGAGGCAACAATGAGACCCCCCCAAACAGGAATTGTTTTACAGATGGAGACCACTGACATTTTTCCTTCCTCATCTTTTCTGACTGTTGTAGTTTTGCATTTGGCTAAGATCAGTGTCACTGCTGGTAGCATGAGGCGATACCTGGACCTTACAGAGGTTGGACAGGTAGTCCAACTAGTCCAGGATGGCACATCAATACGTGCCATTGCCAGAAGGTTTGCTGTGTCTCCCAATATGGTCTCAAGAGTATGGAGTAGATTCCAGGAGACTAGGAGAGCTGGAGAAGGCCGTAGAAGGTCCTTAACCCATCAGCAGTACCAGTATCTGCTCCTTTGTGCAAGGAGGAACAGGATGAGCACTGCCAGAGCCCTACAATATGACCTCAAGCAGGCCACTGGTGTGAATGTCTCTGGCCAAACAATCAGAAACAGACTTCATGAGGGTGGCCTGGCAGCCCGATGTCCTCTAGTGGGCCCTCTGATCACTGCCGAGCATCGAAGAGCCCAACTGGCATTTACCATAGAATACCAGAATTGGCAGGTTCACCACTGGGGCCCTGTGCTTTTCACAGATGAGAACAAGTTCACCCTGAGCACATGTGGCTGATGTGAAACAGTGTGGAGAGGCCGTGGAGAACATTATGCTGCCTGTAACATTTTTCAGCATCACCAGTTTGGTGGTGGGTCAGTTAAGGTCTGGGAAGGCAAATCCACGGAGCAACGCACAGACCTCTACAGGGTAGGCAACGGCACCCTGACTGCCAATAGGTATTGGGATGAAATCCTTTGACCCATTGTCAGACTGTCCTCTGGTGCAGCGGGTCCTGGGTTCCTACTAGTGCACGACAGGTGGTTCCTGGAGGATGAAGGAATTAATACCACTGACTGTCCCCCATGCTCGCCTGACATAAATCCAGTAGAACACCTCTGGGACATTATGTTTCTGTCTATCCGACTTCTCCAGGTTGTACCTCACACTGTCCTGGAACTCAGTGATGCCCTGGTCCAGATCTGGGATTAGATCCCCCCAGGACACCATTGTCTCATTAGGAGCATGCCTCTACGTCAGGCATGCATGCAAGCATGTGGGAGCCATACAAATTATGGAGTCCCATTTTGAGTTGCTGCAATGAAATTTTGGCAGTGGACTAGCCTGCTGCATCATTTTTTCACTTTGATTTTCGGGGTATCTTTGAATTCAGCCCTCTGTAAGTTGATCATTTTAATTTCAGTCAAACGATGTGGCATCCTTTCATTCATAACATAGTACTCAGTTCATATTAGTATAGAGATCCAGCATTTTTCCCCCATTGAGATCTGATGTGCTTTCAAAGTGTTCCTTTAATTTTTTTTAAGCAGTTTTTGACATTTTGTGCTATATGTTTTAGCAAATGTGTAGTAGGGCACCAGATCTGGCTTCAGTCAGCCAGTTATTTTCCTATGTCCATGCTTTAAAAATTTGCTTTATTGTGTCTTTTTTTTAATGTCTGCTTCTTCGGGTGCAAATTCACATGACCGTTCTTTTCTTTGTTCGCAGTTTGCGGTGGTATCAGCACCCTACGGAAGATGAGTTGAGGAGCTTAGCTGGGAAACAAAAAGGACAGAAAAGGAAAGACAGGTAGGTTAGAAGGAAGGGTGGGAATGAAGGCTATTGTTTGGTAGCCGGGAATGGCAGTGGCAAAGAGGAGGTACAAAAAAGCCCCACTTTCATCAAAGAGGAAGAAGATAAGAAGCAGATGGAGAACACAGGCTTGTTGACCAAATGATGTGTTTATGTGGTTCATTTATGGTGTGTTTGAATTAAGGAGATAGAAGTCTGTTTCTTTTTGGTTTGTTCCTTCATGGCTTTTCATTGGGGCTCTGAACAACTCATCTAAGTGGTCCTGTCTCATGGATATGAGGAAAGTTGGACTTTTTGGGGGGTCAGCTGTTACTGTTTAGACTATAATAGGGGATTACAGTTTAAAAGGATTGGATAAACTCTGAAATCAGCTTTCTAAATAGCATCATAGATTTAAAGTGGTCAGATGTGATGCTTTGATACTGGAAGTGTCAAGTTTTTCTTTAAGACTGCTTTGCAATAAAAAAAAATTGCTATTCAGTTTTTAGGGCAGCAGGTGGAAGTTAGACCATATGTTGAACAAATGAATTGTCCTTGTACTCTCCTTTTAAATGTGAATTTAAAGTCACCAGTGACAGTTAATCCTTACTGTCCCACATGGTGTCCAGCTCCCAACTTAAAGCAGTTTTTGTAGCACAGTCCTTTCTCTGACCCTGTATGAGGCAGGTCAAGGCTATCTATCACCACATGCTCAGTAATCTCTTGAAGAAAAAGATGGACCACTGTCTTTTTGCCAGCTCGTGCCATGCAGCTCAATTCTCTTTGTCAAGCGTCTGACTCCCTCAGTCAGGGGTGTAGTTGAGCCCCTTTTTTTCCTGTCAGGTGCCTCAGAGATGAAATCTGTCCAGGGCATGTTTGGTCTTAGAGACTTAGAGTCGTATTGTTCTGCCTAAAGTCAAAAAGCAAGGAGGCCTGCCAGACAGTTTTTCAGCACTAAAGAACAGCTCTCCATTCACTTGCTATTAGCGATTTAGAGTTGTCTATATGTTGCCACATTTGGTCAGGGATGAGTACAGTCATGTTGGTAATACAATTTCGATGTCACCAGGAAGGCTTTCACCTTTCGTGGATTTACTTTTTTTTTCCTAAAACTGAGTTCACACCACTATTCTTATTTATTTATTTTTTTAGTCTGCTAAAATGCTTTTTTTTTTCTTTTCTTACCCAAGTTGTTGTTCGGTCATTCCTTTTCTAGGAAGTACAATGGTCACATAGACAGTAAGCCCCTAACAGTCCCCAAGGACATAGACTTACAGCTGGAGACGAAATGCATCACAGAAGTCGACACATTAGGTAAAATCTAAGAGCACATACAGCATGTTTAATGAGGAGTTTAATCTTGACTGTTCATTCTTACAGTCTGTACATACTGTGTAATGTAGTATATTTTATAAGTGAAAGTGCTGATTTAATTATATGCTTTATGTCTCCAGCATTGCACTACTTCCCAGAGTTCCAGTGGCTTGTGGATTTCACAGTAGCGGCAACTGTGGTTTATCTGATAACAGAACTCTACTACAGTGTGGCTCAGCCCTCGGGAGAGATGAACATCAGTGTGGTCTGGTGCCTACTAGTACTCGCCTTTGTCATGTATCCTTGCATCAGTCAGTCTTCACATTTTATTAAACCTTTTTTTCTGTTTAGTGTTGTTGCGTGAACTAGTGTGTAAATTGGTAACGTGCTTGCAGTGTTGTACATCTGTTGGTAACCTGAAACCATCTGAGGTTTCTGCTGAAATTAAGATTTAAAAAAAAAAGCACATTATTACAAGATTACAAAATAGTAGACTTCATTCACTCATACATTTAATTTTTTTTTAACTATGTATCAATAGCCCCATAGCATAAATTAATCTACAGTGTTAGCAAACAGAGTTAGGCAGCTATATCAATTTGGCCAAAATATGAATTAAGAAGCCAGTACAGCAGCTGCTACTCACCATGCTGCATTGCCTGTTTAGGCAATGCTCTAATTTTAAGTGTTTAGCGGTTGCTGGTGTCACCATGTTTACCCGCGTCTACCTTTTCACATGTAATATCTTGCATTTACTTGCATTTTTGTTAAATGTGGTAATGCAATTTAAATTTTTCTTCCCTGTTGACCATGACCTTAGACCACAGTGTAAATGTGCAGAGACATTATAAGAGATCTGCTCGGTATGACAGGTGTGCCATCTTGAGCAAAAAACAAAGAAGCAGACAGTCTTTTTAGTTTCTTCTTCTTTTGCATGACTTCTGGCAGCGTTTTACTTCCTCCAGGCAGCTAAAAACAGCAAGTGTATGTTTTTTAAGTTGGTCTGATGTATGCGTTTGTTTGAATGTAGATTGGGGAACTCAGATCACAAGTGGTTGCTCAGACAGGGATAAATTCTAACGCCATATGTTATCTGAGGCATGCCGTGTGTGAACAGAGCCATAGGTTAACATGTCTTTGTCTATACGAGAGATCCAATGACTATGTAAATGCAACAGGAGGAGACTAATGGCAGTAAAATGAGAGGCAAAGATTCTCTTGGTTTGACTTCCCATTGCCTTTATCATCCTCCTGCTATTTTGCTGTGCTGAATAATATACATTATCCTTGCCACCGACCAAAGGGATCAATCTTTTTAGTTCTCCAGGTCAGACTTGGCTCACTGCGGTCAGATGGTGTGTCATTTCCTGCCTGTGCTGGAGATTGGAGGCCCAATTTTCACAGCCCAACAGAAGATGAGGGAAAATGTGTTAATGGGACACTTGATTTCAGTTTTCCCATTTCAACCCTGATGACATGTTTAAATACTCTTTCAGACACTCCTTTTCATTAATCTGGCGGTATCCGCACATGTCAGCTTCATGTCTAAATGAGGACTTGGTCATTTTTATGCAAAGGTCTGACAGCAATCTTACTAGGATGGACCTTTACATGTCACTTTTAAACACAGGGTTAAACTGCATGCATTCAGTTTTACAGACAAGCTCATGATTACGATTCCTGCTGTCCTTGTGAGTTGCTCATCTGACACAGTAAAACACAAAGTTGCATGCTTTCACCTGCCGGAGGTACACACGGATGTCTCCAAGATCACAGAATGCCTTTCGTGTATGTTGAGTTCTTAAATTCTTCTCTTGGAGGTCAGCTGCACTGCTCTGTTAACCTTTCTTTCTGAAAATACTGGAAGTAATGGAATTCTGCAAGTACATGCATTTAATGGTATTTACCTTTTCAATATTTTTTTTACTAAAATCTAAAGTCGTACCTCGATATCCTCCGTTTTATCCCCAATGTCGGCAAGCCAGCTTTGATTTTAAAGCACTGCATCGTGGCTCAAACTTTCTTCCTCTCAGAGCCTCATGCTAACTGTTATCTAGTGAGTATTGTGCAAAAACTAAATGAAGGTTAGAGGGAGAAAAATCTACTCGCTTGAATAATATTCTTGGTTTGGAGTGAAAGGAGTGAATGCCATACTGCCACCTTAAATGCTGCAAAATCTGAGAATTCATTCATCTCTGTGAAAACCAGAGAATAGTCACTGCAAAATGTTGTACCACAGACTCACATTCCACACATACCAAGTGGCAGGGTTTGTGTGACTTGTGTAAAGTGGAAAAAGAGTTTGTGTGGTGAATAACTATATCAGTCTTGTTTTGGTTTATTTGTCCTGGTCATTGCACACTGTTATATATTTCCTTTGAATTTGCAAAAGGTTAACACAAAGTAGTTTGGCTTTGCTGTTTATGTTTATGTTAGATGGTTTTCCTTAACTGTGTACTGTACAGTAAGACACTTTTCTCTCTCACTGCCCATTACTTCAAGCTGGAAGAAGGAGGCGAGCGCTCACTCTGCATTACTTTTGCTTTCTTCTTTTTTGTTAAAGCCATGGCCATTCTCATTGTCACTGAAAACTACTTGGAGTTTGGTCTGGAGACAGGTCAGTTCTCCACTCTTTTCTTACGAATGACCTTGATGGTAACAATAAAATATTACTCACCGCTGGACATTTCTTCATTCCTAGGTTTTGCTAACTTTTCCGACAGTGCTCAACAGTTCCTGGAGCACCAAGGCCTAGACTCCCAGTAAGTGTAACATCAGTATTGTCCTTTTCTTTTTCTTTCCTCTGCTGTCATAAATTCTTTATGTCTTGTGAAACTACATTTTACTTTTCACAGGGGTCCCATATCTAAACTTACCTTTAAGTTGATCCTGGCTCTGCTTTGCTCTCTGATTGGAGCTTTTCTGACTTTCCCTGGTCTACGGTTGGCCCAGATGCACCTAGATGCACTCAACCTAACTACAACCAAATTTACACAGTGAGTCCTCTGCGTCTGTGCTTTATAGCTACTTCAGGAGCCCCAACCCCCATAAGTATTCAGCATAAAATAAACTGAAGTAATATTTCTACTCCTAGAATGTCAAATATTTCTTTCTGAAAACTAGAAATGCAGAGTAAAGTCTGTTTTGCAGTCGAAACAAAGTGATTCAGATACGCATTATGGTCACTGCACTAGGATTTATGAAATTTTGCTTTTTAGTTTTGATACGACCTTGCTGACAGACAGACAAATTACAATTAAAAATATGCCTCTATGCTCTCACCTGGCAGAGTAATTGTATTATTTTTAAGCTGTAGTGCAGCGTATTTTAATCTTGTGTGTTGTTTAAAAACAAAAAAGAATAGCTGTACTGCACTGAAAATTCTGTACCCGAAGTACAAACTATAAAACAGTGAGTAGAGCAGAGGCTGCTGGAACAACGTGGTTTACAATTAAAGGCATTTGCATGACTATGGTTTGAAAAGAACCTGCTGTTACCACAACTTTCCCAGTTTTGACCTCGTTTTGTTTGCCTACATTAAGTTGGGACATGTTGCGAGAGCATCTTTAGGCCTTGAGCTACTCAGTTCACTACTCAGTGCACTAGAAATTGCATTAGATTTTGCTGATTACCTAGTATTATTTGCAAGATTAAAGTACTCCATACTGGCAGCCTATTCTTTGGCCAGTTGTTTTGATCAGATGGGGCCCATCGTGTTCAGCGTGGACCTTGCAAGGACAGCCGGTGGCTGCATGGTGCAAAGTCCCTCCAGTAAAGAACAGATAAAGATTGGCCTGTAAACATCTCTCTACAGATCTTTTACAGTCTGGTGTCATTAGACCTTCAAAATATCTTAATAAATGAAATAATGGAGTCTTCAGGTGTAGTTAACTCTTGTTGCCTTGAGGTTGTAAGACGGTGTTTTGATTTAGTCCAACTTTCTGTTGTGTATTTGTTATATTGGGCCTATTTCATACAGTATCTGCTCAAATTGGACACAAAAACAATGCTTAACTATCAAACTCTCCTATCTTGGACTATCAAGAGTGCAGCCCAGTAATGCTTGTGTCCTACTATTCAGAGTGTGTCAAATTTAAGAGAGCGCCCTGCAAGCCAGATGAAGGCTTCCTCAGTTGAGGCAGATTTCTATTTCAGAACTCACTGGGTGGGATGCCTCTGACCATGATAGGGGGTACAGAGCAGGGAGCACATCGCATTCAGATAATCCACTTTGGCATAGCAGACTCCCCAAAATGGCTTCCTCTTCCATTCCCCCACTTAAGTGTCATAAGCTTACATCCTCAGACCCTGTCACTAGCAGGGATTATCTGCAGGCCCTTCATAATGTGTGTCTTGGTTATCTTCTCACTCCTCTCAGGGAAAGTTGCATTGATAGTGTGGACTTTATATTTCTCTGCTTTAACTTAACATTTAAAAAGTGAGTATTTTATCGATGTGTTCAGTTTTCCATAATGCATGAATTCATAGATGATTCTGAGAAAAAGTTGGAGCAGGAGTTTGCTTGTTTCTTATTATCATCGTGAGTATTGTGTTTATTTTTTATTTCTGTAGGACTCTGCTTCATATCAACTTCCTGTCCCCTCTCATCATGGTCCTGCTGTGGGTGAAGCCCATTACCAAGGACTACATAATGAACCCCACTCTGGGGAAGGAGAGTGTGCCTTTGTACGTAAAGACGGCGATCTGGGACACAGTAACGTTTTTCCTATTCAGAAATATGGTTCAGGCTTTGTGTTGTAACTGGATGAATCTGCGCTGTAGAGTTCTTTTCTACTAAAACATCAAGTCATTAAGTACTTTAGTAATTAGGATGATTTGAACATTGTCATAGTTCAAAGTTGACTTTAAACAATGTAGTCATACCTGCAAGAAAGCTCTTTATTCCATCTTCTCTTTGTTTATTCTGCGATTGCACAAGTTTGAATTGTGTCATGTCTCAAGCTTTTTTCTGCTGTTGACAGCGACTCGAGCCTGATTAGGTCCCGTTTCATGTTACAGTGCCTCCTTTTCACTTTATCCTGCAATTTTACCCTCTCTTCTCTTTTTGACTTGTTTATTACTTTTTTGCTCTTACAGTCTTCCCTTTCTGTCGGTCTTTCTGTCTACCATCGCAATGACACAGCCGACACATGATGTGTTGGGTTTGTGTGTCATCCCTCCTCCTCTCACTCCTGTCTTTCTGTTACTGTCAGGATGACTGAGCAGACGTATGATACTTTGCGGTTATGGGCGATCATACTGATGTGTATGCTCCGGCTTGCCATGATGAGACATCACTTGCAGGCTTACCTCAACCTGGCCCAGAAGGGTGTGGACCAGATGAAGAAGGAGGCGGGACGGATAAATACTGTTGACCTGCAGAAGATGGTGGGTAATGTTTTGGGGTTTTTTTTCCATAATGTTAATATTGTTTATGGTTAATTGACACTTTGTTTTTATATGTAAGAAAGTGCAACAATCCCTTTGAACCTTTGAGCCATCCTGCGGCAGCTACGTCACTATTGGTTCTGGCTGGATTCTGAATGCAGTTAGTCAGACAGCTGGCCGCCTACCTGTGATGTATTTTGAAATTGGGTGCTTGTCAGATCAGCTGTGATTCCCTTTATAACCGGAAGCACTGATAGTTCAGTCTACTGCAGGCAAGCCTCTTAAATGTTAACGTACATCCGCCTCAATTATAAAATATGTCACTACAAATGCAGATGGCTGTCAAGAACAAAAACTGTAGAGATTCTTTTTTTTTCATTGAGTCAGATTATGGTCTACAAACTGTGATTAATCGTGACTGTTTACCATCAATATCTAATATATTTATTTAGACTGGAGTGCAGAACATGTTTTATTGCTAAAGTTCATTGATCCATCATTATCTTGTGTAAATGCCAATGTTCCATAATAAATACCATTATTATTAAGATTTGTGTTACAGTGTGTCCCTGCCCTACATGAAATTACTGTTTCTGAGCAACAAAAGCTGCAACAAGAGTTTAGTTTTAAACATTTGGCGAGATATTTGAACATTTTGTGTAAAAAGTCTATTATAATGGTACTTTTCTTCTCTAATTGTCACCCAGGTTGCGCGTGTTTTTTACTACTTGTGTGTAATCGCACTACAATATGTGGCACCCCTGGTGATGTTGCTACATACAACTTTGCTGCTAAAAACCTTAGGTGAGTCATCCAGTGCTCGGTGATATGTTTGTTTTTTTCCAGTTTAGAAAATCACATTTTCCTCCTAGTTCAGTTTACACCCCCACCCTCTCCTTCTTGTATACTTATTACAGGTGGTCACTCCTGGTGGGTTTATTATGAAGAAGACCTACCTTGCACCCATGAAATGAACTCTGACTCTGTAATGGGGGCAGCACCAACAGCAGCTCCAACACCAGCTACAGTGATAGAAACAGGAGCCCGAGCATCAGTAGCCCAGCTCTCAGTTGCCCTGGGAGGCCTGCGGACTGTTTTCAGCCCCTTACTTTTCCGGGGCCTCTTCTCCTTCTTCACGTGGTGGATTGCTGCCTGCCTTTTCTCCACCTCCCTCTTTGGCCTCTTCTACCATCAATATCTCATGGCGGCATAGCATCACCGGGCCGCCAGTGGCACCCGGATCCCCCACAGTGCGACAAATGCATTCAGCCTGATCAAAAAAGGACTGAGTGGGGCAAACGGAGGCCTGCTTACAGCTCAGCTCTACATCTGCCCCTTCCTTTCCTCCTTCTTTCTGACTACCATACAATAACTTATCATATCCTCAGAGCTCCTGGTTCAACTTCCAGTGCTTCCTCCACAGACCGCGAACTCTTACATTGTTTTTACTTCTACGACCACAACTTTTTGTATCTGGTCAGGAAGATTTATAAACCTTAATAAGAGACTGTATGAGTAATCAGTATTGGCAGTGTGTTGGAAGAGTTGTAAAAAAAAAAAAGAAGAAATAATAGAATTAATTAATTTTACTAGGTGAAAAGTGGTGTGGCAGTCCTGCTCAGTTACACCATTTTTATGGCAGAGTGTAAGAAGAATTGAATCCATGGTAACTGTTCACAACAGAGCACATGCAATGAGTTTAATTCATCAGCATATTCAGATTCATGACATCTTCTACTTAGAAAACAATCAATGCGGCTTCTTTACAGCTTCATGCACGTCAGGGAGAGTCTGGCGTCGCACTGTTGTCCTCTTATTTATATACATTCTGTTCCGAGTAACTCTCCATAGAGTGGGTACGTGCTGTTAGGGGCTTCGACATTAGGAGTCTTGCAGCCGTGTTCCAGGTCATGTGTGCTGATGCGGGTTAAAGAAGCTGCATTTAAATCAAAGGATGTCACTGAATCTAGAGATTAGGCCTAAAATCACCTCAGCTGTTTATGTGTGTGTGTGTGTGTGTGTATGCACATGTGTGTGTTTTAAATTTTGGGAAAATGATGACTGCCACACTTGGGCCCATATTTGTCTCTTGATCAAAATATTAACATATTTAAAAATAATAATAATAATAATAATAGAATTTGTTTGTTTTTTCATGTAATGTCTGAGAAGAGTCTTACTATTTGTTGCTGACTAGTGAGTGACTGTCGAGGAGGGAGGGGCAGCCTGGGATAACAAGAGCCGTACTTGCAGAGCAACAAGAAGCAATGTTCAACTGAAGGGGTGACATCTCACTGACTTGAAGATTTTTTTTTTTTTTTTTTAAATATGTCTAAATGAACTGACACAGAGGACAGACCCATGCTTACGAAAGGTGTGGTTTTGATATCACACTTGCATTGTAACCTTCCTGGTTTTAACTGAGCCATTTTTAGAAGATGCGGTAGATGCAAAGATGATTCAAAGGGAGGACAGCATGTATGACTCGGTCAAGGTGCGCGCTTGTGTCCACGTGTCTGCATGTGCAGCATAGGATCTCTGCTGTTAGGTGTAACATGAAAGGGCATTGTGATCACGAGATGATCAAGAGCAACTGTTGATAAGCTACTGCCTTTATGTTCTGCTTTTTCTTTGTCTTTTTTTTTTTTTTTAACTTTTATCCATTCGTTGCGTTTAACCTCATGAGAACAATCTCTGATTTTTATTCTTTTTTTTTCTTCTGACAGATCAAATGGGTTTGTAAAAGTTTTGATTTCAAAAATTGTGCCAAGTGAGTCTGACCCTGAGCACCACCTCTCCTCCTCTAAATCACTAGTTCTGGTTTGCATAAGGATATAAAGTATCCACTGTGTGTTTGTATACTGTAATTCTCTCTGGGGTGGACGATAAACATACGCACAAGCAGTCATTGTGCTGATGACACACTGGCCAATGCGATTGCCCAGTTTATTCAGGAATGTTGGGTACGTGGTGCCAGATTAATTGCACAGTGCTGTGGCTCTCTGGCATGTCATTTCATTTTGCATTTAATATACGATAGAGCTGTAATTTCTAAGTTCCAGCTCAGTTTTGTACAGAACACCATATCAACATTTCTAAGCTCCTGATGTCAAAAGTCGTAGCTTCAGTTTGTGTCTGTTTTTAAAGGATGGAGAATATGCACATAATGAATGTATCAATCCTGCCTAATTTCTAGATTTTTTTTAAAATGATTTGTTTGGTGATTTACTATCTCTCACTCCTTGTACTTCTTGAACTCCTGTCTAATCTATGTGTTAAATCTGCCTCTCAAACAAAATGTAACTTGTCCTAATGACCATTTTAATTGATTATCTTTGGGGGGTTTTGTATTTATTACACATATTGAGGCTTGTAAACATTTCTCATTTTAATAGCAAACCCTTTATTTTGTTGTTTGAGTGCATGATGGCTAAAATCAGTTTGGAACCTTTGTTTGACGGTGTGGTCCTGGTCGGGTGCGAAAGAGCCGGGGTACTTTCAGAATTTGTTGGCCTTATCGGGCATCATTTCTTCCGTTTGTTACCATTGAAAGTGTTTATTATTCTTTGCTGGGTTCACGAAGTAAATTAAACACACTTGTTGTTCTTTCTTGTATTTATTTCTGGTTTAGATTTTTGTCTTAAATAAATTATGTTCTTTGTCCTTTTTAATGTCTTTGTTTACCGGCCCAGTGGCTTCATACACAACCTCAGCAGTAACACAACAGGAAGGCAGGTTAATTATCAGAGCTCAAGATGCAGGTGACCTCTTAAGGTCAGAAGGTCATAGCAAGCACCTATAAGGTGACCTTGTGCTTTTTCTTTTTTCCTACTTTGCTGGTCATGCCGCCTGAAGCTTGTTTCCAGATGGCCGAAGATGGAAACACATTTTTTACTCGTTTTTGTCCTTAGAGCTGTTAAGTTCTGGTGATATCCCATACAGTAGTAGAGAAACATGACTGGGTCACTGATTCAGACTGCACTTGTGTGGACTCTCTTTTTGCCAAATAAAACCAGCAGGAATCCTAGAAAGAAGCGTTTATGTGTTTCACTCCTGGTTTAGCTGGTTCACGCAGGCAAATCATTTTTTTTCTTTTTTAGATTGATGAAGAAAGTTTGGTTTCTGGTAAACTGCTAAATTAATAAAGTGCTGATGTTTTTATACGTCTTGGCTTTTACCGCAGAGCTGTTTTTGTGGCGTGGCCTTCGTGGTTGCATGTGCTTAAGAGATATTACACGCCCGGTTAAATGCACATGTGGTACCCCAAGTTTAAAAAAAAAAAAGGAGAAAAAACACAGATGTCCATTTCTAAAGCATCACTGCTTCATCTGCACTTGAAGACTGTAAACACATAAGGTCCTCTGTCCAACTCAGTGCTACAATTGCTCTGGAATTAAAAGCCTTTCTCCGTATTTACAATGTCTCATTTTTGGATCTTCAAGGTCTTAAGCAAGATTAAGATACTTTTTTTTTTCCCCCTATCTTAAATGGGTTATGTATGATAGTGTTTACTCGTACTGTAATTGTGTTTCTGCAGCTCTCTACTTATAAAATATGTCCTTGTGCAAGCAGGCATTGATTAAGGCAGTCACCGGCCACTGATTTGCTTTCTTAGTTTGAGGGCTCCATTCTTGTGGGAATCGTTATCGGAGTAGATAGAGGGATGAAATGACAAACGCTCCCAAACTCTCTTTTCTCTGGGAACAACATCAGGCCAGTTAATACAGGCCTCGAGTGCCATTGTCCACATGAGCGGGAAAACTGGGCCATTGCATTCATTCATAGGTAGACAGATCAATAAGACAGCTTCCAAAACAAACCAGTGGAGAGGTTCCTTTATTCCCCTTGAGTGGGTCCTTTTCACAGAGGTCCCTTCTCCATAGAGCGGCGTGGAGCTCCGATTCAGGAAAGGGAGCAGAGACCCCCTACACCCCTCCGTCCCTAACACAGCCAGAAGAACTGCGAAGCTTCTGAAGGGGTGAAGCTATAATAGTGAGCTTTCTGTCCAGCACAGAAGGGTGAGCCCATCCTCACACTGATTGTGAGAAGCAGCAGCCATACTTACATGATTGACCTGACCTTGTGCCATGAATGGCCTAAAAGAGAGCACTCCACATTTTTTGAACTCTCCTGACCTATTTTTACTTTTTGTTCCCTTTTTTTTTTAACCTTCTTTATAGCGATACCTCCAAATCTCAAGCAAGATAAGAAAAACAGAGGTTCCCTGCAGAACTGAATGCTGATTACAGATTGATTGACTGAAATCAGCATGTAATAATCATCTTAAATGCAATTATTATCTTTTTATTAGCATGACAACAGCTAGAAAGACAACAAAAGAAAAACATGCATCCGCTTGCAAAGATCTGACATTTCAAGGAAAAAAAGACGGGGGGGGGGGGGGTCATTTTTAGAAACTCGTTTAGCATAAAACCAAAATTTTCCTAAAATTTCACAAAGTCACATGTTTTTATAAGAGACCCTTAAAGACCACATAATGATTCAAAGAATTTTATTGAAAGAACAATTCATTGAAAAGCAGCAGTCACAGTTTATTCAAAAAGCTTTCTTTGAGTTACAGAAATCAAGACAGAGGAAAATTGCACAAGGATGAAGCAGAAGAGACGGAGATTTGAGGCAACTTATGTACACCAGGGGATTTTTGCTTGAATAATTTCAGGAAATCATAAAGTACAACATCCAGAATTTTTACTCTCTGTATCACTGACAAGGTGAATAATATAATACACAGAAACTCAACATGCAGGCAACACGTGAGACGTAACACTGGATAACTTTGTGCGCCTTTTTTTCCCACTGATGCACCCACTGATTGTCATCATTGTTCACATCCGCACACATAATCATTATTCTTTGATAAGCTTTCCATGTACCGTGATATAATTTAGTTCAATTTCCACTGGTTACCAGTGCAGAGCAATAAAAAAAAATGGAGAGAGGAAACGGCGAAAATCCTTTCACCATGTAAACTACATTTAAACCTCGTCATGGTTAAAAATTTGAGGTCCGCTGCCTTGTGCTAGAAATATGAAATGGCTGAGTGCCCTCGTGGTAATCACCACTGCTCTTACATTAATTCATCTCAGATGAGCACTGTTCCTCTGGGGTTTCCATGCTTCATTGTTGTAGGCCTTTAATTAGCAGCCTCCTGATAGACACTATACCACAGACACACTGCCATAGAATAGCGCCTACAAAAGTGTGTGTGTGTGTCTGTGTGTCGACATATCATGGGCTTAATATACTTGCTTCTCTTTGAATCTTAATGTAAAATAGCAGGATCGTTTCATCCCTTTTATCAATTAATTTTTTTATATAGTTAGCTGTATTAAATTCGATACACATTCCCGTATTTAATATTGTTGCGCAAACTCAACTGAATTGTAATGACAGTTCAGTTTGTCATTTAAGTGCAACACATGGGCAAAATATGCAATTAGAAATAATCTGCCCGTTTACTGTAGCTTTGCACCGGCTCTCCTAAGGTGAGCTATCGGATGTGTCCGTATCTTTGTGGATACTAAAGGCAAAGTCTTATTAACCCACCAAAGGTAAGTGAATTTCATAGTCTGTGTCTTCATATGTAATCCACGCTTTGCGAGGAAAACTATGCTCAGTTGAAGATTAACGGCGCACTCCAAATTAATTAGCAAAAGCTTAATGTCTTGTGGTAAAAAGAAAAAAAAAAGAGGAAAAAAAGCAGAGCATTAAGCAGAAATGTAATAGATTTTTTTTCTAAAGGGATTCACATGAATAAATAAATAAATTATATATTTAAAAATTCTTTCTGTGTCCCATTTTTCCTCAGGGCAAATTCTACTGTAGATGCCTCCTTAACAATACAAACCAACAGAGTGGACTGCCCTCTAGTGCCACCAACTGAGTGTGACAGTATGTGGAAGGATGGGGGTAGGTGGGGTGGGGTGGGGGTGGGGGGGTGCTGCTTGTTTGGAGCATTAGCAGAGTGCCTGTTTTTCTGTGCCGTCCAATGAGAGAGCACCTGGGTAACTCGTTCATACATTCACTAGAACGAGGTGGTGAATGCAAATGCTCTGAGATCAAGGTTTCTCCTTGGCAGTGGTGCAGCACTTGTTTCTCCCCCTTTCATGTCCGAATGATGATGGTGATAATACGAGGGGAGGACAGGCCTCAGATTGAGCAAAGGGAGGTGGGGGTGAGCATTGATGATATCTTTGATATGGAATGCTGCATCATATGATATTAGTGTCATTCATGCAGCTTTTTGATTGACAGTTTATTAGGAAAATTGTGAGAAATGCACTATTGTCTTCATCCATTTTTCATGTTTGAGTTGCTGACACTTTGATGCACTTTGGCGACTGTGGCGCTCGAACTAGGACAAAGGAGCTGCAGTCTACATCGCACTTTTTCTTCTTGGGGATTTTCTCCCTTCTACTCCAATAAAGGAAATAATATAGTAACAAACATTTTTTACATAATTGCTCCCTTTGTGGTTCAGCATTCACAGATGCATTTATGTAAACACACACACACACACACATCCGCCTGTGTAGACTCGCACACACTATTGAAATCTGCATCACTTTAGCTCAATGGACCCTGTTGTTTTGCGTGCCTCAGGTCGAACAGAGTTAATTTTCGGAGTTATATTTTATTAGGATGATAATGCACATTGCATTCACGGAGCACTTCAACCTCCAGGTCCTCCCACACATTGCTGTAAAGCCAGCCTATGTTCCTAATTAAGACAATGTGGCTCTGCACTGTTTTCAGGAACTGAAACTGATTTGAATGAAGGCTGCAAATTCTGAACATTGCTCCGGGTAAAAGCGAGAAATTTATTTTAAGCCAGCCAGTTAGCAGAAATGCAATGAACGGCCTCTGCAGGTTTCCTCACAGATCAGTTAAGATTCATAAGCATGCAGTCGACGTGTACTCATATTTACTTTGGGAGGTACGAAGAGGGCGGAAAAAAGACATGCCAAAACCATTCACAATCAGAGAATATTGTGTTGTGTTGACTTGGCGGTATATTGTCTAATATTGAAGGGACATTTCAACAATAATATCCTATCTAACCATATGTTAGCTGTTGCTGTATATTGTATATTTACTACCATGTTACCTGTTTTCTGCAAAATTCACAGACTGAACCACAAATGAGGTCATTTCCATAAAATTCTAAATCTTCTCAGCCCAAACAAACCCAAAAAAAAAAGCACCGCCTTGTTCAGAGAGTAAATTTGTTGTTTGAACCTGTTCTCGCGGAGATCACACACTGACGTCTTGTTGCTTCAAATGACCTCCGACCCCTCGCTGCGACCTGCATTTGAAGGAGATAGGAAGGTCAGTGGAGTTCTTTAGACCAGTCCCAAGGGAAACTGGGCCCTGGACACTGGACCCCACCCTCTCTTCATGCACACACACACACACACACACACACACACACACACACACACACACACACACACACACACACACACACACAC
>JAVDPK010000475.1:359293-372688 GCA_034780415.1 Cichlasoma orientale | reverse complement strand
TGTGTGTGTGTGTGTGTGTGTGTGTGTGTGTGTGTGTGTGTGTGTGTGTGTGTGTGTGTGTGTGTGTGTGTCCCCACCCCGCTTTCTTAAGCAGGCTCCATATACACTCGGGAGACTACCTATGAGAAGAAAAAAGAAGAAAAGAAAGGCTAACTTTTTCCTCCCCATGCAATATTTCACTATAGCTGTTTCTATAGGAACAGCTATAGAAAATGCCGCACACTTTCATCATTATCAATTTTGTTTCTAATGAAAGATTGAAAATTATATATCACTTTTAGCACATTAGGGGGGAAGAATATAACATAAAAAATGCTCAATTTCTTTTGAGGGTATTTCTTTTATTATTCCCACAAAAAGACTATTATCTGGTAGTGGTGAATGCATATTAAGCAAGAAAAGCAACTATCATTCATCTTCTACAATGCATAGCTGTAAATTATGGCATTATCTCTGCTGCCATAGAGGAGAGGGGAGAAGAAAGGAAGGGCTGAGGTGCAGATGAGGGAGGGTGTTAAAAGTAAAGAAAATGGTGTAGTAAAATAGGACAAACTGTTCCACACACACACTCTTCAGGATGGAAGTCAATGAGAATATAATATAATGCTTGGCCTTATCCAGTTGGGCCTGTCAGATTTATTTCCAACATCAAGGGGTTCTGTTCGTTCTCCCGCCCCATCCGTCGGTGACCTGTCTGGAGGTTCTGTGCCGGTCAGAGTTGCGGACGAAAGGCTCGGAGTGGAGAGCTAAAGGAGGCTGGAGGAGATGTGCGTTTCCCCCGAGTGTGCTGGGGAGCGAGGGGGGCATCTAAATCAGGACTGGTTGCCAGGGCACATGGGCCTGTGGCATTCTGCACTGTCTGGCATCCCAGTGTGCAATAGGAGCACTAGTCACCAGTGGAGGTGAAAAGCGCTGTCACAGAGATGAAAGGGGGCTTCCCCCCGTCCTCTGATCTGCGCGAGAAAAATGAAAAAGACAGACGAATATGGGGAGAGCGAGCGAGAGAGCTGGAGAGAGTTTTAGAGGGCGTAAAATCGCTCTCACTGTATTTCATGTCAATATGTCTCACATTTGAAATCCTTATTATAGATTGGGTGTGGAAAAAAGGGATGTGCTTTCTTTGTTGAGGGACATGTTCCATCACACGCGAATATTCACACGTGCGCGCACACACACACACACACACACACACACGCTATTCCCCTTGCCCAGGCGCCTGTGCCACACCACCCACCTCTGTCGTTCTGCAATGTGTAACCTAGCAACTATTTAATTAAAATAGCATCAGCAAGGATAGAGGCTTTTTTCCCTCCCTTGCAAGGATTTCCTCCAATCTCGATGCTCTTCAGCACACCATGAATCAAAAGTGACGCCATGTCTGCCACTATTTTGTACCCTTCACATCCCCTTCTTTGTTTCTCCATTTGGTTATTTCCACAAAACTGGCTTTGCTTCGGTGACACTTGATTGGTCGACTGTGCCTTATGTCATATATCTAGTGCGCTGGCACTACATCTATGCTTTAACTGGCCAGAGATTTAATGCAGGACATTATTATGCCACACAGTTGTACAAACAAGGCCATCACCTTTCTGTCCTTCAAGAGTAGTCTATCAAGAATAATAGAATGCCTCCTCTTCCAGCCCTTCTCCTCCTCCTCCTCCTCCTGCTCTTCTTCTTACCCCCTGTGCCTCCTTTTCTCTTTGTATGCCAAATCACAGCATTCCCTGTTTCATCCGAAAAAGAGGCGCCTCTTACCATGCTCTACATGTGTGCCAAGATCGGCCAATGCGGAGCAATTAGAGGAAATGTGAATCAGCTCTACGCGTCAGCGTACATCACACTCACTGTCACTCAAAGCACATCCATGACTCCTTGTCTCTGAGAAACAAACAATGGAGCAGTATTCTGCTCTATGGCTGTCAAAACAGAAGGCCCGCTCTCCGTTTCTCTCCCGTGCTCTCCTGCAGCTAATGGATACCCTGATGTGTCATAGAGCAGTGAAGTTATCTGTCCTTTCTTGATTTTCTTTAATATAACACTCCATATACTGCAGGTGCAGCAGAAGGATCCACACAGCTCTTTTCACTCCCTCTCAATGGGAAGACCTCTGTCATTACTTAAGAAGCAATGCAATGAAAGCCATAGTAAATGGCTTTAATGATCCAACCTCCGAATGGGTACATTATAGGGTTGACCTCCATCTTAGGTACATTCATGCCTTCCACCAAAAAAAAAAATTACATATTTCTATCTTTTATATCCCTTCCCCCTCTCTTTTCTCACACACACACACACACACACACACACACTACTTCCATTTCTGCAGAACTACAAAACTACCCCTGACACTGCAATTCAAACACAGGCATTTAAAAGGGAAAGAGTTAAGAAATGTAAAAGGATAAAATCGCATGTGCACTTCTATCTAACAGCCACTGAGAAAATCACTTTAAACTCAATCTAAGGGGCTTCTGTCATTGAACCATTTAGCATGAACTTTTCAATAAAATGTATCAGTGAATGAAAATCCTCTTGACATGAAGAATATATTGGAATTTGGGAACGTGGCTGAGTTCAATAGGAATTAAAGCCAAACAGATTTTGATTTTTTTTCCCCCATAAAGCTATTTGCTTCAAATAGTGATTTAAAAAAGTTTTTGGATTTTTATAAGCCTCTTTGATCTATATATATAATTTTAAAATGATGTCTCATTTTCTGCTTAAAAACACATGGCAAATCATAAACGCAACAATCAAGCTGCAAGCATGAATGTTGCATTAATCACCTTTTATCCAAAACTAAAAAGAAAAACAGTTGTGCTGTTGAAATAATGCATGTGATATAATGATAATGTTTCTGAGGGCAGTGTAAATGTTCTCAAATATAGCCGTGAACATTTTGTATCTCTATGATTAACTCTGAAATCATCTGAATTCACTGTTGCTAATATCCCATACAGCCCGTGTAAATCTTTGAGAATGTATGTTCACACAGTGATTTGCATAATGGCACATGATTTTGACAGGCAGGACGAGAAAGAGGGACCCCTTGACATTTTTATAATGGCACTTTACAGGGCAGACAAGGTTGGGGGGTAGGGTGGAATATGAGAGGCAGCACTAGTGGAACAAAATATAGGCACCTCGAGTGTATCTGGCACTTGTGAAGCTGGACAGTGACCTATGGAACGTGTGAACATTTTGTTAATCAGAACAGTACGTCTCACTTGAAAACGGAGAGAACAAAAAAAAAAAGCATAAAGGGTATTTTTAAATAGTAGCAAAATTCAAAGAGATTTACTTTTGCGGTTTCATCAGACCTGAAACCTTTTTTTTTTTTCCTTTGGCGCCAAAAATGAGACTTTTTTTTTTCCTGCGCTGAGCACGTACAAACAGGCTGTTTAAAACTGCGTTTAAGCTGACTGACGGAGAGAAAAGCAGATCATCATTCGTTAGCGTATCACCTCCACACTGGGTTACATCTCCAGAGATATTCATGATCATGCTCTGGAAAATAATTCTAATTCTTCACAGATGACAATTTCACATTTCAGGCAAAATGGCAAGCCTCTCGGAGGCTCTAACCTCAAAACATTTAACACTGAACCTAATTTGCCTCTGCTTTAGGTTGTGGAAATAGCATTTCATGTGTGTTGAATAAAGAATTTCATAACAACCCGCAGCATATGTATTTACCTCCTGGGTTACATCGATCAAATTGAATAAAACAAATGCGTCCCTTGTCAATACCGGTGAGATTGATTGAGTCCCCAAATCACAGAATGGGGCATGTATGGCCGACACTGCGGTCTGTGGGAGAGGCCACCGGCAAATTAAAAGGTCACAGACTTCGATGGCTTTCTCTTTGTCCCTGACACACGCCCCTATGTCTTGTCTGGGTGACACGTGCAACAATGCAGTTTTTTTTAGTCTTTCCCAAACAGCTCAGACAATGCTGCGGCCTAGGGCCATATGCTTTGCCTGTGGCCATCCACAAGTCCCCCCCCCCCCCAACCCCCTAGCTATTCATCCGTGGGAACGTGGGGTATAGACAGAAAGGGTTGTCTGGAATGAGACCCTTCACACATCTCCAAAGACAATTATTAATCATATAGTCTGAGACCTGGCAGACACAAAAGCGCTGATAAACACCAGCCAGTGTGATGTAGCCAGTCATGAGAAAGTAAATCCACCGTAATGACTGAGACAGAGCACATTGCAGCTGAGGAAGAGTCTATAGTTTAATAGATAAAACTAATAAAATGTATTAATTACAGGTTTTTATCTGTTTTGATTATTGATAAAACATAGTATCTGCACACGTTGGGGATTAATAACCAGTGGAGAGTCTGCAGTGGCCTGTGTGTTTTTAATTAAAATTTGAAACTGAGAAAGATCTTTTTCCAGAGCAGTAAGATGATGTTGCTGGCAGCCTCGCGTCTTGATTTCAGGTAATTCCCAACAAATTATTATCTCCATCCTGTTCCTGTTTTTCGACACTCTTGAGCCCCTATTTTTAAACCTGGTCGCACATCCGTCTCACTCCGTGATTCAAATCCTTCATCCTGACAAGCACACACACGCTCACACATACACAGACACCTCATTAAAATGCATAAAACTCACACACGCACACACACACACACACACAGCCCTGACACATGCATTAATTAGCACACTGGTAACAAGCTAGCCTCTCCATTCACACCCTGAGCCTCTTTCATTAGCATGACAGTTGCTAGCAGCGTCCAGGGGCCCCTAGGCTGTAAGTTTCTCTCCTCTGGGCCCCTGATTAAAGGGTGAACTCCTAGGACGCAAAGCTCCCAGTTCCTTTCATCATTGCACCCATGCAGAGTGTCTTGGATGATCCCGAGACCACAAACTGTCAAGTATACCTGTTTCTATGGGTCCGACCGCCTTTCCATCTCTTTTCCCCTACGTCTTTCCATCCTGCATCGTTCCTCAGCTCACTCACTCAGACCCACTACAGTGTACTTTCTTCCATCTTGGTCTAATTGTCACCTCACCTCCTATGTCGCTACAGACCCTTATGGGCTTCTAATATACGTATGCAAAAGGGGGAGGCCTGGCTGGTGTCACGCTTCTCTTTGCACATTGATGCAGATCACAGGGGCATATTATTTCAGGTTGGCTCGTGGATTCACAATGCCAACCCCCAGGTGACCTAGAGAAGAGTGCTCATTCTATGAAGGCTTATCCTTATTTCTCACTCCAACAGAACCACCTTTCCCTTTCACAGTGGTGAGAGATCCGGACAGCCTTACACCTGACATACAGGGTGGCTATCATCTCCAGGCCTTGCCCATCAGGGTCTCCCCCATCCAGCCTGGATTTCAAGGCAAAACGTCTCATTAGCCGTGGTCCTTGAAAGAAGGGCACTCAATTTCAAATTCAGTTACACATTCCCTTTGAATGGAACTGGAAGGCAAAGAAGAAAAGAGAGAGAGAGAGAGAGAGCACGGATGGAGAGAAAGAAGGCTTGGGAGACAGTCTCAGTCGAAGGCTGAGGCCTTGGACCCAGAGGGAGGGAATGCAGAGAGGGGAATAAGGTCTGCTGAGGCAGCCATAATTTCACACCATCATTACCTCTATGGGCTGGAGATTTATGCTAATGCTATTTCAGAGAAGTAGTGCTGGACAAAACGGGTTTAGAGGGTCAAAAGGAGCTGTGTAGTTGCACGCCTGTACCTGGTTTTCAGTTGGTGCACTTTGTATTGTGTTTTTTTTTTATGTCCACACTAATTTATAGTCAGTTGAAGGCATCCTTAATTCTTTCCTTTTTTTTTGGCTTTTGTCAGATTATAAGGAAAAGTTGAGAGGGGGAGCAGGCACTCCTCTATCACTCTATTGTGGGGTCTTTACCTTACAATAGAAAGAGGCCTTGAGGCGACTGATGTTGCGATTTGGCATTATTTAAATAAAATTGAATTGAAAATGAACTGAATTGAATTGAACTGAACGGAATTGAATTGAACTCTTGTCTTAAATACACAAAGACTGTTAAATAAGACTCTATTTAAGCTTACTGCTAACACCCATTTCATCCGCTCATGTCACTACACTTTTCAAACCAATCAAAACTCCAACACACCAGTCCAGTAGGAGGTGAAAATCAGATTTGGCCCTGTCCTCTTCCCATGAAGAGCTGAGAGCACAGGTGAATGTCTTGCCAGGATTGCCCTGAGCTGAGCGGTCTAAGATTCACGATTTGGACCCCATAAATCTCCACCATAGTCTCCTGGAGTTCAAGAATGCCGGTCAGAAAGCGGCGCAGCAACCACGTACACCACTCTCAGTCACTAATGATGGTTGCATGGCAGAGGTTACATGCAGCAGGGGGGCAGGCAGACCTTCTCCTAACAAGGAACAGTCACAGAGAGAGAGGTCAGAGATTGTGAGGGCCGTCCAGATAAGATAACACATCACGCACAGATGAAGAAAATGTCATGGCCGGCCCCTTCTGCCAGAGCAGAGCGAATAATTAGGATCGGTTGATGTTATTAAAAATACACAGGGGTTCTGATATTCTACAACACTCAACAAGACACAACAGCGCAGAGAGTGCAGCGCAATAATGTGGGAATCAATTAGCGCTGACCTTTCAGCACTTTCTCATTCTGACCTATCGATCATGACACCTTTTGATCCATCTTTCCACTGTGTGCTGCCGCAACTGCGGACACCAGAGATGAGATCAGTGACACAGGGTTACACCATAGTGAGGTGATGGTGGTAAGGTGGTAGATGGATAGTTATCATGAGGACCACCTGTCACTCCTCCACCGTTCCTCAAGAACGTCATCAGAACTCTCGACAAACACCACAGGAGGTCAAACCATGATTACACTAAACCGCTTAGTTATGGATAACGACACAGGAACTTTAGATTTGGCCTGTAACACATTTCAAACCAGCCCATGTTTACCAGACCAAGCACAGAAGTATTTGTTATGTCACATTATTCAGGAATAATAATATATGTCAGAGAGCAAGGCTAGCTTTTCTGAATAGTGTGCCCATCTTCTAACATTTAGAGCTCGAACTTCTATTTGTTACCTCCAAAAGTTGGAGATGCACCAGTGCTCAGCAGGCAAATGCGTGCAGAAAATCTATTTCTTCTTTGTTAAGAATGCAGCAGAACTTTGGACGATTTCCCTCGCTGATTATTTTAAGTGATATATTTTTATGCACGTACCGAACAAAGCATTTCATTTCAGGCTGAACTCATTTGTCATTCGCGGGGCCTGGATTGAGCGCTAAGGACGTCTGCGTGACATTTGGCTTCTCTATCGGTATGTTTTACCCACTGTATTTCTCAGCTTTTGCACAACCATATGCCAATCAAGATAAGGCTATACATTAAGTAGATGATTTGATTTTCAGGCAGAAGAGTGCTCTTCACCTCCGGATACTGATACAAATTTGTGAAAGTGTGCATACTTTAATATAATGGCTGTCAAAAGTCAATTTCTGCCTCCTTAAGCCATCTCTCATTGCTGCAAATCGAACTGTGCCACACAGACAGAAATAGAGAAAGAAAGCGAAGAAGAAACTGTGTCGGTACTGCAACAGCCAGCTGCTGTCTGTTAGCAGTATGGGAGGGTGAGCACTTTTGCCCTACGGCACACTGCAGGGGCTAAAACGTTCCTCCACATCTACGCAGGCAGCTAAGAGACTGGAGGCATACACGGGATTACATCCTGTGCTATTGCCCTAGGCAGTCACCAGGAGAGGCCCTCACACATGCTGCAAAAGCACACACGCACACATAAACACATGCAACACAGTAGCATTGAGGTGAAACCACATAAATGCTCACCAGTGTGCGCAAATTGCAAAATTGTGCACTTACTGCACATTCTAATTTTCTTGAACACACACACACACACACACACACACACACACATCGTAAGGAGCGTCCACATTCTGGTTTCTTTTGGTCATCAATGAAAAGTCATATGAGTCTCTTTTCCTGAGGCAGTCAGCAGGTTACTAAATAAAAAGAAATTCTCGCAGGAAGCGAGGAGTATGTAACGACTTTTAAAAGGGTTTATTTTTATTTGAGGAACACTTGATTCAAAGTTCAGACACTTGTTTAAATATTGCAAAAGCTAGATATCAAGTACCAAATTAGGAATAGTTACTGTATCTGTAATACAGGGAAAAAAACTGTTTCCTCCCTGTGTTGCAGTGCCCAAGGTGACATATCTGTCTCCTTCACTGCTCACACACACACACACACACACACACACACACACACACACACACACACATTCAAACAACCCACCCCACATACACACACGCACGCACACCCAGCAGGAGCACAGTGGTGAACAGATGAAAGTATTTTGCCTGCACTTTTCTTGGCATTGTGCAGGAGGGCCCAGGGGGTGTTCTCAACTATCTGGTACATATACAACACACCCCAGACAAACAGACGCAACTGCGCAGAAGCAAAGTAGTGTGGGCTATATATTAAAAAAAAGAAAAAAGAAAAAAAAACTTTCACTAAGTACCGAAAGGTCAAATCAGGTCAAAAATGTGCTCTAGTTAGTCATTTCAGCCAGGAGAGAAAATTCATTTCTATATTTTGAACACATACTCATTATGGAAGAAACTGTTTCCAGCAGAGGGAAAGATTAAAATCCAGCGTAAAGATTAAATTTCTTGGCTGTGATTTCAGGTACAGTTCAATATTGCACATCTTTGAAATGAATCCTCATTCTGGTTTGGGTTAGTTTATGCATCAACTTGCACCTTTTGATGTGTTCTCATCCACGCTCAAAGAGAGATATAAAAAGAAATGTCAGAAACATTTCTCTTACTCTTTCAACCCCTGTGCCCATTAACAGTTAGTGCTTGGAGTAATTGTGATTTGAATGTAACCCCAAATCTGTTTAATGAGAATAATGATCCATAGAGGGAGCACAGGTAAAGTGCTTTTAACGAGAGGGCCCTTATTTTACCAGACGGAGAGGAGCAGAGAGGAGCAGAGCTGCCATTTCACTTTCAGCTACAAAGCAGCGCTTCAAATTGTGCAGACGAGACTTCATTTCCTCTTATCTGAGAGTGTATAGGTCCTCCAGAGTGAGAGTGCACAGAGTGAAAATGTGAGGGGATGGTGGGTGAAGATGTATAGAGAACACAGCACCATGGAGAGATGGGAAAACTCAAATTAGCTGAATATGAGAAACGGAGGAAGTTGTTTGACATTACAGCTGCATGCTCAGGAGCGCAGGCTCTACAGTTATGTCCTTCTCCAGACAAACCTTGAAAGAGATTTTGTCGTGAGGGAACATCTATGATATTCATTTCACTGGGACTCTTTATATACGCTGCATAGACTCTACATCAGGGGTGTCAAACATGTGGCCTAGGGGCCAGAACTGGCCCACTGGCTGGCTTTGCAAGTGTGAAAATTGCAGGGAAGTTATTAATATTGCCAATTTTTCAATAAGATGGGCTGCTATTCACCGTGAAGTGATGCCAGCTTTAGTACACAGGCATGGAAACGTACAGAAAGTTAAAAGTATTTATTGACAAATTGTTTACATTTAGAATAAATAAAATAAAATAATAATCTTGTCTGTTCACATGAAGGTTTTATGTAGATCAATACGCAATAAGATATTAAAAATATTTTTAAGATATTTCAAGCTGTTTGTCTCATATTTTGCACGTGGTTCATTAAATTTGAATATTTAATTTTTACTTTTCTTCTTTAAATTAAAAGAAAGGTATTATGCAATATTTTAACGAGCTATATGTAACCTAATGTGAGTTTGACGCACCTGCTCTATATTATAACATAATCATTTCAGGCTTCTTGGTAAACGTGGTAAACATGTTGTGCTTGTATTACTGCAGCGAAGCATTGTGCTTATATGCATTATGCTACTAAAAGTGATAAAGTGATGAAGTATAACCGAGCTTTGGGAGTAATCCTGCCGTTTTTATTTTTCACACTGAGACACCCCCCCCCCCCCCCCCCCCCGGAAATGAACCATTTAACAGCAAACAAAATCTAAGTCTGTCTAATGATCGTCTCTCTGATCAATATATTCAATTGTTGGGGTTATCCCACAATATTGTTGGGTTTTTAGCTTACAGTGTAAAGCGCCTTGAGGCGACCGTTGTTGTGAATTGGAATTATATGAATAAAATTGAACTGGATTGAACTGCAGTGCCACTGGATTAATTTTTACGCTGTAATAAAAACAAAACTGATGAATTAGTGAACCCGTCATTTAGCAATTACGCTCGGTGGAAATCCTGGAGTAGAGGCCTAAAATGTTTAAAACCAACTCATTTCCACTGACAGTGCTGATCTGAGCTAGAATGATGTATTGTGCATGTGTGTGTGTGAGCTGATATGTGCTCCAGTGTATGTTTGCATTTCAAACATGAGAGGAAAACATTATAAATTGTAGCAATATAGTCCAATCTGTACTATATATATATGTATAGACAGACAGAGAGAGATAGAGGGAGAGAGCCCTGTATATTTTCAGTCAGTAACATCCTTGTCTAAATCTCTTGGTCTTCCATTACCCAGGGATAGAAATCCTACTGAGGAACTACAGCCAACTTGAATGCCCTCCCCCTATACAACAAAGCATCTTGGACAAGAGAAATACTGCAGGAAACCTTTGAGGTTGGATTGAATGAATGAAAAAAAAGAAAATGTCACCAATTCCATCTTCGAAGATTTGAGATAGAGAGTCTGACAATGAAGGTACATCAAAGGGAAATGCAGACCCCACAGTCTTCAAAAGGCACCGTGAGCACATGCAGGGTTATTAAATAGATGAATATTGACAGTGTTTTTCCTATTTGAGGTGAACGGCACCTCAGCTATCTCCACAGATCCAACAGGACCAGAGAGATGGCAAGCGCAGCCTGGAGCTCTCCACCTCCTAGCCATTCACTGCAGCTGTAATTGACAGGCAAAACCGTACAACGGCTCGTTTCCCCAACCCCCCACCCCACCCCACCCCCCCACCCGCCCCTCACCCCCCTCTCAGCCAACTTTGCCCACTGGACCGAGCTGCTGCTGAGCCAATCAGAGGAGGTTTTGTTTGCTGAACTCCGATACGTCCTTCAGCACTTTGGCCCCATTCATCTCACCAAACAATCCCCTTAAGAATTTAACTGGTGGGCAAACACACAGCACATGGGTAATGAAGGGGGCACCTTGGCTGTCTGTGTGAATATTTACCCTGCCATCAAAGGAGGGGCATGCATATAAATCTATGCCTGCACTCCCAAGTTCAGGTTCAGGCTTTGGGAGTGCAGGAGGCGAAGCGAGAAAGACAGCAAGTGAATAGTCTTCAGATCTAACAGCCTATGGGATGTGATAGAGCTTTAAACGTATGGAATATGATAGAAAATTAGCTTGGTTTGTAACTCTGCAGGCACACAGAGGTTGTTTAAAATGTCAGATCCATGAATAAATACATTTGAAAATAAAATGGCACCCTCCCACGCATCAGGACTACTCAACAAGAAATACTGTAGCGCATCCAAAGCATCCAGGACTCCTTTTTTTTTTTTTTCAGATCTAAAGGTTTTGTGGCCTCATCCTGCAATGAAAATGAAACAAAGTTTGGTTTTGAGTTTGTGAGAAGTTGTGACCTTTTCCCGCAATGTTCTATTCAGTTGTTTAACACCTGATAAACCACCGCGATTCCATTGTTCAACACCTGATAAACTCAATTCGAAGGGGGCCAGGAAACAATTCTGCTAAAGAGAGCAGCAAGAAAATAGCTGCAATCAGCCACTAGATTGCAATGTTTTGTCTCCGATTTGGAAGAGTGGAGAGATTCTATCAGGCCAGTTCTTGTGGCTGATATGCTACTGGTAATACGTTCAGCCCAGGTAAACTCACAATGGGATGAATGGACATTTTATTGAAACTTTTATAGCATTCAGGAACGTGCACGCTCTGTTGGAGACAAACAAACTGTGCTATTCAGTTTTTCTCCATGTGTAAAAATTCCAATCTTTACCTGTTCTCCGCCACCCCCCCCCCACACCCCCCACCCCCCCATCAACCTTGAGCATAATGTATGTTCACCATTAGTCTTTGTTGGGAAGAAAACAGTCATAAATTAAATGGAGTTAATGAATGAGGAAAGATGAACATCAAAAGCGAACTTTACCGAAATGCAAAGAAATAAATGGTTACAGTCTAAACACTTTGTTTACATTTATAACATTCCCCCGGGATGACCTTGAAAAAAAATCAAATAAAGATACGGCAAGGGCGTAGTAAATTTTTGGTTTATAAAACAAAATGGCTGCCATTCCTCGCCACACACTCAAGCTGGAAAAAAAAAAAAAGAGAGAAATGACGCAGATTGTTTATGTGCACCATCTGAGTGTCTCTCCTCTGCTGCTTCTACCTTTGCTCTCCACAGGAACAGCAGCGGTGTGTGAGTGTGTGTATATGCGTTATGTAAGTGTGTGTTGGGTTGAAGGCGATCTTTCTCTGCTATCGTCTCTGAAAGCTGACGAGCTCAGTTCTCCCCCAGATCAACGAAGCCCCAGCCGCACATTACTGTACACGCTGATTCTGTAAAGCCAGACTCATGAAGACATATCAGAGACCCTGAAGATACAAATGTTTTTTTTTGTTGTTGTTGTTTTTTAACATATAAGTAGAAATGTGGGTTGTATTCTTTGTGGCCTGTAAGTGAAGAGAAAGGTAACAACTAATTTTGCTAATGCCTTATTCAGTGTTTCAGCTTTGAATGGCAACAGTGTAAGTGTGTTAATACTGCACAACCACACTGTGATTTAAATGCTTGGCAAGTGTATCAAATGCACATAAAACACAAACAAAGAAATCTTGTATTGCTTGTTAAATTAATTTCTATGTGCAATTCACAGTGAACTGCTGCCGCTTTCTTATTGAAGGACCACACACCTGTCGGCCCGGCTACAGTGTTCAGAGGATTTGGTTTTTTATTTTGTTCAAAAACATTTATAACAGTGTAATTCACGTCATAATGGCGACACGTAATCCTGTGACCGCTGAAATGACAGAATATGAAGTCACTTTGTTTCCACCATTGCTGGATTACCATCCTCAATTTTTACACAAATTTTTGCTGCACTGGCCGAAGCTAAAAGCCCTGTGACATTATTCATCGTCCTTACCCAATAATATAATTAGCCATTAATATAATTAAAAGACCAGAATTTACTGCCGTCATGTAAAATATTCATTGTGATGCTCAGATATACCTGCTGAGGTGTGGAGTCACATAAAGACACATTTTCTCCCCACTCTCTCTCTCTCTCTCTCTCTCTCTCTCTCTTTCACACACACACACACACACACACACACACACACACACACACACACAC
>JAVDPK010000475.1:345152-356229 GCA_034780415.1 Cichlasoma orientale | reverse complement strand
ATATATACATATAATAAAGGTATGGAAAACAGACTTTTTGATTTTGAATTTGTGCTGAAATGGCATAAAAGGTCATTTTACAGTGACAAATCATCTAAAAGTCATTATAAATTTAATCACAAAATATGCTTACAGTATACTTATTCCATTTTTTTCTGCTTCCTTAAAATCTTGACTGCCTGACTTTGACCCATTCTGACCTGGCTCAGCCCTGGCTGTGCCTAGGCAGGTAAGGGTTCCGATAAGCATCCTGCTCTCTGGCCTAGGCCACAGATTAAGCCTCGTCTCCCCTTTGCCCACTTTCATCTATGGCCAGCTGTCCAGCCAAGCATACCCTGTGCCTCCTCACCCTGATTTCTCTTATCCTCTTCCTCCAACAGCTTCTGCTTTCCCTCTCATGCGCGGGGGACCAAGAGTGGCATGCAGGGACAAACTTGAGACCTTACAAAAAAAAAAAAAAAAGGAGAAGAAAAACAGGAGGGGAAGGACACTGAGGGGTGGGGATGGTGAGGAAGAAAAAGGCGAGGAGAAAAAGAGAAATGCACATTGTACTTTTCAAATGGATGGGAAATGATTCGCTAGGATTTGCTGACAATTATACGGTGGGGTTTAATCAATTCGGACCATTCACAGCGTGGAGAGGGCTGATCCCCCAGTACAAAGGCACAGACCGTGGGAGGGCGGTACCTAGGAAAGCGCCGGCCTGGTGTAAGTAACATGAGGCAACACTCCCCTCCCCACACATTGCACCGCAGCATATGGCTCCTCTCTGAACTTATTAGCTGGCGGATTAAGGCCAATCGCAGAGACCAAAGGGCCTCTGGCTGCCTCTGTTGCACCCTCCCTCTCCCCTCTTCACCCCCAGGAATGAGGCTGACTGACAAGGGGCATTGTGCTAGGCACCTAGATCGCCCCACCTCTCACTTACCCTGTCATACGGTGCAGTTTGATGAGGTTATTTGGTAGAGAGAACGGGCTCTAACCATAAACCTTAAAGTCATAGAACACACAGTTCATAGACTTATATCACTTATATGGATCCCAGCAGCTACTTTCAAACATGTCTACATCATAATATTTCATAAAATGTTTTTGCCTTATTCCCTTGGCCAATATGGTAATACTACCTGCAAATTAGCAAGCTGCTCGGCTATGGAGTGGATTAAAAGCACCTGAATGTGAACACACAGATTAGCCCTGTAGATATGAAGTCTAATTAGCATCTCATTGCAACTCGACATGCAAGCTCAACATGAGTGCAGACATGCTGAGAGAAAAGGCTCCATTGGACAGGGGTTGATTATAGGTCCATTATGCACAAAGTACTTAGTGATGGGCTGAGAGCAGGAATTAAGAGCTTGATGGCTACTGTGAAGGGACCTGGGTGAAGTACAGGGGTGTTAGCAGTCAACAGGGTCTTGGGTCTACAGGAGGCCAAGACTGGGGGAGGCTATACAGTAGTCTCTGGTCTTCCTGAGTATTCATGGAGAGAGATTTGACAAGAGAAGAGCCCCCTATTTAAGCCCTCATTTGATCTGAAAAGTGGCAGGTGATCCTCTGCCTCTTTTTTGTGTAAGACCACAGGGGTCTGCCAGCCCCTTGTGACTTGTCTTACCTGGCGCCCCTCAAGACACCTTATTTAGAGAGGAAGAGAGAGGCTAATTCAGTCCTGGATATCCACCCATTGCACAGCTCCACCTGGCCACAGGGTCGCGGGTCAGCTCTGCATTGAGACAGCAGGGATGCTAGACGCCTGCTTTACTAATCCCCTCACATACTGGGAGGTGTTGAAGGACCCAAAGGTTAGCGAGAGAGCGGAGAAGCCATCTTCCTGGTTCATTTAGACAGGATTAGAGGGCCAACAGGGGTTGGTCTTCAGGAGCGAGGCCCCTCGTTTGGAGATCATGAAGGCATTTCTGAGAAAAGCAGAAGAAGGCCCAGCTTTGGTTTGCCCTCCCTGCTGAGACCACCTGTAACCTCTGACCTCACAGAGATATCCACAACAAATGCTGACAAGTGTGACAGCAGTGAGTATACTGGAGATGTAGAGCTGGCAATACGCAAAATGTTTTATTGTGGAAAAACTCTTCTCCGTTTTCTGGTTCTCTCTATACGAGGGTTTGTTTGTTTGCTTGCTTTCTCATTAGACAAAAGCCAAGCAATTGATCTTAGATGTGAGAGGAAGTCGTGCTTTTTTCTGTATAATCATTCGATATTCCTTATGGAGTAGGGCTGGGGTGGGGTGGGTGATTGCACCTTCTTTACATATAAAACAAGAGGCTCTGCTTTTTCCTATGATGCTGCAGAGAAAGTCTCTGTAAAAAGAAAACTACATAGGCCCAAACGGGTATCCTAATACTCAAATCTTTTCTCCCTCGATCTTCAAATGCGCCCACCTCAGCCCAATCAACGCTTCTGCACTTTGTATCTCACCATTTCTGGCACTCTAGCACCTCTGAGAACACCCCAGAAGCCTGGACTCCCTCATCAAAAGCTCTTCTCACAACAAATTTAACCATAGCGCCGGTGAGGGAAAAAAACATTTTAACTGTAAATGTATTCAAAGCTAAACAAATACACTAAGAGGGATGGATGTTGGATGCACATTGAGACAAAAAAAAAAATAGATAAAATTTCAATCGTCACTAGAGAGCACACACACACACACACACACATAACCGCATGTGTTCACATTTTACTGCCTTCCTTTAGTGAATAACAATCAAATCAGATAACACTTAATGACCCTATCAATGATAGCCACATTAAATGCTTGTAATGCTCAAGAGCAGTTAGCAGAGGCTATTAGATAACCATAGTGATAAAACCTGCAATAGTATGCAATGCAAGGCCAGCTGTTAGCATTTTAGATTAGCTCCGTGCTGAACCTTTGGGTTCATTTGGCTGCATTTGTGTCCATTATCGACTGAATAAGCAGATCGGGCTGGCAGGGATCCATTTTTCGCCACACACCGTAGCTCTCTATCTTTGTCTGAGCTCACTCAAATCAGGTTATCCAGTCAAATCAGGTTAGCTCCTCTTTAGCATCAAACGCACTTCTAATTCAAAGCATCACTTCATCGACACCAGCCGTGTTGTCATGCCAGAGACAGAGTCTCTGTGCCTCTGCACTGATCCACATCCACCAGGGTCAGACAGGCTAGGATACCGAGCCAATCTGTCTGTGTGTGTGTGCGTGTGCGTGTGCGTGTGTGTGTGTGTGTGTGTGTGAGGAGCAGGAGTTGGACTACGAGATATTTTAGGGTTGGATGAGAAGAGTTACTGACAATCTGGCAGTCCTTCACAATGACATGTGTGTTTGATGGTACACACAGCCCATCATCGGACTCCGTGACCCAGTGCTGTCACAGGGGGTCGAGTGTGTGACAACGTGCTTCTGTTTGTGCTGTGGAGGACTACAGTTTGTTAAGGGTGGGTTGGTGGGGGTAAGGACAAGGGTGGGGGTTGAAGCTGAGGACAGGGGTTGTGTCGAGACTGCCAGTCTTGTGGTTATTGTGGGACCTGGAAATGCACCCGCTATAGGGGTTTATCTTAACTCCACATTAATTATCGTCTTTATCCTGAAAAACAAATAAATCAGAGCAATAAAATAATGTATCTGCATATTAAAATAATATACTTTTGGACAGCTTTTATTCATTTGTGGCAGACAACAAATTCTCAAAGCAAAAAGATTCTGAAGGACAAAGTGATGCGCCAGGTGAAAGAAAGTCTCCCAGTTAAAAGTTTAGATTTGCTTTTGCATGCCTGAGGCCACGTCTCATGTAAAACTAAATAAGTCTCGGTATAGTCTAAGCATAAAGTTGCAGATCTTAGGCTGAGCTGCAAAGACTTTAACTCGCAAGACTGAAAGCAAAACTCCTAGAACTGTGCTCAAAAACCTAGTGCGCCATGTGCTTCTTCACAATGCTGGAGATATTTGTTACTGCATAATTCCTAATTCCTGTCATAGAAGATTTTACTAATGTCTCACTAATGTCTTTTTCCAGTGCCGTTCTTTTGATTTTGCTGTGGCAAAACTGTAAGCATGGCCTAACGATTGCTCGTGAAAATAACTCAGTTGCATGTTGTTCTGACTCATATACATGCCGGGAGGTGGAGTCAGGTAGTGTGATTGCGTGAGGCTAATAACAGTAGAGTGGGAGGAAGAGGTGCACAGAGAAGTTAAAAAGGCTATAAGGCTTACAGCGGGCGTAGGCGTACGTCTGGGTCTAAATGTGCGTGTGTGTGTTTGCCTGAGCGCACAGTGTAAGTGTAGGCACCATGTGGTACAGTAACCCTGCACTGATAAATGTGTGGGATGTGAGGATCGCTGTGGAGCCCCAAAGCCAAACTGTCCAGGACCCTCACAGTAGCCTGAGGGCCTCTTCGGTGCCTTCCTCTACCTGTCTGTCTCTATTTTCTGCTTTCCTGCTACTCAGAGACTCCAGGAATGTCTGTGATTTATTTTCCGGTACTTTCAAGTCTTTGAATCCTTTTTTTTAAAAATGAAATTCCACAAATTAACATGCAGTTATTTGAAAAAAAGAAAAAAAAAACTAGCCCAGACTGAAATATTAATAAATGAATATTACTTATTACTTTAGAATTTGATTGTATTAAGCATTGCTCCTATTTGATTCATTCAACAACTTCCTAAAAGTATCATTCTCTTAATTTGCACATCTATAACTATTTTTTAACAAAAACCAAGCTCAAAAGCTAAAACAGCTAGCAAAAAAAAAAAAAAAATTCACCCCTTCCAGCCATTGCTACCATTACTTTGCTGCCACATGCATCATTAACAGAAACCTTAATTTCATGAAACGCCCTTCCGTGTTGGAACTGTGAATGAGCTGCGCTGCTACAAGGCAGAACGAAGCCTTTATGACAATCACTCTGCTGCAACACTGCAATAACTCGGATGCATCGACAAATAGACATTACAAAATCTGTGAAATATACATGACACAGACGCTTTATAAATGTAATTTTTTTGCATTTGAGCAGATGAGTGGTGCAGTACACATATCTGGAATCAAATAAAGATTGCGTGAGGGAAGGAAGAGAGTGGTGCAGAATCAGTGTGTGACGGAGCTGAGCAGCAGAGAGAATAAGGTGGTTTTGATCAGGAGTTTCTCTGGGATAATTGTCAGGATCTGCTGTTTGGAAGATGACTGACAAAAGGGAAAATATGACAGTGGAATTTGTTAAGGAAGCATGAAAATGTGTCAAACATCCGTCAAACAAAGAAATGCAATATTTATGGGTTCTTGAAGACCCCCCCCCCCTTCTCTAGATGCACACACACGCATATTGTCAAAGCCTTCTCAGCGTCTTCTCCACAAATCATTTCCCATGTCGTCATGCGCCTCACTAATGTTCCCTGGTAAAAGGATTAACATGCAAAAAAAAAGGCTGTTTACATAACAATGACAAAGCGTGAGTGTTTAAAAATCCAAAACCTGATTATGATAAGCATGTGAAAGTTTTAACAGGCCAAAGACATATTTGGGATACAGTTTTATTCTTTTACGACTTGTTTTGTTGTTTTATTAGAGAAGTACAATCGCGATTTAACACACACTGATCACTTAAAGTAATGCTGAGCACTTAAAAAAAAACCCTGCTCTACACTTTATAATGCGTATTTTAAAAACACATTTTCTACACTATTAAAGGTGCATGTCATCCCGTATTTGTATTTAATAGATTTCAAGCCGAAGAAAAAGTTTTTTATCCCCTCCTTGTAAAGAACTGACATATACATTTATAGATATATACATAAACAAAGGTGCACTTCTATAGACAAGAAAGAAAGAAAGAAAGAAAGAAAGAAAGAAAGAAAGAAAGAAAGAAAGAAAGAAAGAAAGAAAGAAAGAAAGAAAAAGTTTTGTTGTCTTTTCTTGGAAAGCCCGTTGATTAATTACAACTATCAGTCTGAAGACCTCCTAGTATGGTTAGACAACCTCTCCTCCCTAACCCTTCTCTCTTTTTCTCTAACACACCCACTCGCACGCACACACACTCTCACACCTACTAAGAAAACAAAACCCCACTAATCATTTGAAGCCTGTGCTTTGTAGGTGGGGCCCAGTCATTATCTGGACTCAGCAGTGCGGGTTTTTGTTGGTTTTAGTTTTGCATCCTCAATCAATCGCTAACAGGAAGAGCTTTAATCAGGGTTTTAATGCAGCAGTACAAGAGGTGGGCTGGCCCATTGTCTGGGTCTGAAAGGCTGATCAGAGGGGAGTCCTCTCACGTTTCTTTACATTCACCTGCTGGGCCCTATTGGGTCTCTTTCTGAAAGAAAGGGACAAGGGAAATGAATAAAGAACACGGGCAAAGTGTGGGTCTGCTGAACCAGCCTATGGGTTAATCAAGGAGCTCCTTGTCATCTCCACAGAGTCTCACAGTTCTGGCGGTTAAGCTCTCCCCTTCTCTTTCGTATGCCAATTCAAACACACTGAGGAGCTGGGCTGGGATGAACAACAGTGGCCCTAACACAAGCATGAGCTAATGGTACTCCGAAATGAATGTATGAAGCAAGGGGGGGTGCTGATAAAGAAGGAGGACAGAGAGAGAAAACTTTATGAGTTGCAGAGAAACACAATTTTGAGAGACTGAATATATGAGAAAAAGAATGAAATGAAATCTAAAATAGATTCAAAAATATTGTACAGCAGGAAGATGTGTTTTTCTGAGAGTTATTCTGTTAAAAACAAACAGTGCAAACACTCTGAGCAGCTCTGCTCAGGCTGCAGGAGAGGCTTTGTAAATCATCTGTACATTCAGTTTGTAAAAGGCATTGGAAAAGCAAAGCAGGACTGATATTTCAGTATGAACAATATTGGAATATTTTGTACATTTTGTGGTATTCAGATTTTGCTTTGTACTTGAAGCACTTTGGTAAGTATTGCTTATACCCCCCCAAAGGAAAGAAAAGTCAATGCGCTCAGCAAAGCCTGCAAAGGTGACATAATTTTAGACTTTGGATTTCTATGAAAAATAATTAAAGAAGAGTTTTATCATGAAATTGTTCTTTGCAAAGGTGCAGCGGGGCAACATTTGCTAGACTTAAAGGTCCATTAAATGATGCTCTTACCCCATCTAGTGAAAAGAAAGAGTAACTCGCATCGTTAAAAAAAAGAAAAGCTTTTGTGACTTTATGTGTGTGAGTGCTTGTGTGTGTTTGGGGTTTTCTTTTAAATGACACTTACAGGAAGCATAATTAAAATGGGATGCAGATGTATCAACATTAGTGAAAATGTGATGTAAATAACTGACGTGTTTGGAAATGAAGGGAAATGAACAAATGCATGTGGGCATACTATTTCTAGTGCTCATTATATTAATTTTAAAGTTTACTTCCCCTCAATAGTCCTCATACAAAGACCACAAGAGGGCATTATTTAATCAGGGTGTTATGGCACTGTTTGCTACACATTACACTGAAATGGCAGCAATAGGAACAGCTACAAAGCTGTTCAGATAAACGCTTAAAAAGATAAGAATGAGGACTGCATCTATAAATATCTTCTAAAATATATTCTTTCTCTATTATTATTATTATTATTACATTTCAAAAATACAAAAAAAATCTTTAAATTACTTTAAAATCTAAATCATAGGAGAACCAAATTATAAAAACCTAATTACCTGTGATGTTTTTTTGTTTTTTTAAAATTGGTATAATGTCCATTATGACTTGTTTGTTGTAATTGGATTTAACTGAGCAAAGATCTAAATCATTATTGATTTCCATCAATACGTTTTCTGTGAAAGTTCCACCCAACATTTATGACGTTTCCGGGATCAAACGCCCGCAATTTGTTCAGCACGGAGCGTGCTTTGGAAATATGCACGTACTTTAAACGTCAGATTTGTCAGAGACAATGTAGACTGGTGACTAATGGTTGATCTACCTGACAGGGCTTTTTGTCAAAGTCCACAGGAAGTCCACAGGAAGGCTTCAGTCCTCTCCAGCTCAGATTGATGCACTTATAAGAATGGTCTCTAACAAAAAGGGTGGTGGCAATTAGGAAAACAAAAGAGGGGAGGGTGCCAGAGATTACAGCAGGAGCACTTCAATGCCGAGCTTTCGCATGCCTATTAGAAGAGCTGCTTCTATTGGTTAATGTTTGTTCAGCATGTAGATTAAAAAAGAAAAAAAAAGAATAGAATTATTATCACAGAAATAATACATTAAAAAATTATTTGGAATATTTTTTTTGCATGATCATAGTACCAAAATTGGTGCTTTTACACAACAGGCTTCTTTGTTTGTTTGGTTTTTTTTATCTGTCATTTATCATACATTTTAAGTTGAATTTTAAAGTGACTCATTTAAACAAGTGAATCTGCAGAAAATTCAGTTCAAATCAGCGCTGAGTTTAATTAATAACAACTGTGTTTAAACTCACTTGAGCCGGCTCGAACTGAGGAAAAAAAAATACAATATATGCAAATGTGCTTTGGTTTTATTCACTTCCATTTTACAAGCTGCATCTGAAAGCTTATTTCGGCTGATTTGCAGTGTTTAAGGGTTTATTTTGACAGGCCCTCACTGCAGAAGGTCAGCAATTCACCTGTAAGTTGAGAATTTACCCTGCCTAATTTTTGCTGTCCTTCAGGTGCAGTCTGCCAACCTCCTTTGCATTTTAATGCAGACAACCTGATTAATAAATCTTAGAGGGCTTTTTTTTTCTTTTCTTTTCTTTTCTTTTTTTTTCTTTTTTGTCTGAAATAAATGGTTTTGGTTGCTGGGCAACTTGACTTGATCAAACATGATTCCCCTCCCCCAATTTGAAGCTCATAATTCTTCATCTATATTCAGGCACCTCGTTCTTAATTAGATTAAGATGCATAACTCCCCTCTGCAAGCTAATTCACATTGATGTACAGCACTCAAGTACGCGCATGCACACACACACACACACACACACACTGCTTTTGTGATAGTACAAACCCATTAAAAATGTGGCTATCAAGGAGAAAGTGTTGATTTGGGGGAAGCAGCACATTTCGAATGAACGAAAAATAAATACATTTTTTTTCTTAAATTTAACAACAATTATGGGTGTAACAACCAGAATGTATTGACCTGTTCTGAGGGACACTGGGGATTAACTTAGTTACATAATTGCAATTATTTTACCCTTGAAATTAAAGAAATTATATAGATATGATAGAAATAATTAAAAAAACAAATAATAATAATTTAAAAAATCCAAAATATAGCCCAATATTATATTTTCATGTTCAAATAGAGTAGCACACAGAGAATAGTGCCAAAAGATTGGTCACACATTATTCTACCTGCACAGCATTTCACTCAAACGGCCTGGCTATTTGGAGAGGTGAGGACATTGTACATTGATATAAAGGGTCATTTGGAGGACTTGTTGGACCATTGTACAGTAAGGGATTGGATTTCACCAGAATGACTGCACCTTAACATCTGTCCTCCTCTACATCCCCCTCAAAGCTAAGGTGCTCAGAATGATGGAACACAGTGTTTTTCACTCCCTGGTGATTTAAATCCTGGCAGCCGTTTACAAATGAGCACAGCTGACTTTGTTTTGTAAATAAAGCATTTATATCCAAAATCACTGAGGAAACAAAAAAGAGAGAGAAAGAAAAATGAAAAGAGAAAAACTGAAACATTTTTGCACTGTTTGCATTTGTCTTCAAGGTAAAGCTAAAATGGGTCATTTAATTTCCTCCAATTCTCAAAGGTGTGACTACGGAGGAAGCAGTTGTATAGGAAAGCCAAGGACAGTTGGATTTGCTGTAAAGAGCATACCAGTTGTGCTCTCCCTAGAGCTATGTCTTTGATTGAATACTGAAATGAGTTGAAATGTCACAAATCTCTACCAGTATGCTCGAAATGAAAATTGGCCTTGGGGGGGTTTTAAGGCTCCCATTAAGAGCGTGCTTAACATTCTGTTAAGTGTGGCTGGAGTGCATCAAAAATACAGCATAATTACGTGTCTCCGTGCACTCAAGCAAAATGTCCCGAAAATTCCTCAATGCTGAGCAGGTCTCTGCTAAAATGCAAGGGACCTTAGAATCGGGCCTCAACGAGAATGATATGAGAGAAGAGCCAAGGGGCACAAGGGTCCAAATTAAGCCTGCCAATATGAGGCCAAATTGTCATGTGACTGGCACAAAAAAAAAGTGGGTGAATTCTGTTTTCCTCCAGAATTTTCACGATTTAAATTTAAATATAAATTAGATCACATTGAAACTGGAGCATCAAAGAATTTTTGTTCTAAATGTTAAATTGCCTGTTATCGACAAATTCCTTCGTAGGCTACATCACAAACACGTCTGGCAACTTTTAAATCAAATTAGAGTATATGACGCCTTTTGCAGGGCCTTGTTTCATTAAAAAAAAAAGAAAAAGATTTTCCCCTTATATCAGCATCTACTTCCATACTGGTAATGCCTGTGTGTGTCTGAATGCACTGATTTGATACAACCACACTCCTTCATATTTACCCCTGATCTCTCAGGTAGCTGTATTTTCAGGAAACAGGAAAATGACTATCCCGCCTGCTTAGTATTCACGTCACGCAAAGTGGGTCTGTGTTCCTCATTTAGTTCTGTACTGTACAGCTGGGGAGCTGTCCAGCACGCAGCGGCAGTATGCAAATGAGTCTGGATTTGAATGGAGATGGAGGTAGACACAAAGCTCAATTAGAGACAGAGAAGAGAAAGAGGCGGTGGGGGAGTGCTGAGTGTCTGAAGGGGAGGGGGAGGGGAAAGCAAAAAAAAAAAAAAAAAAAAGAACCCAAAAAAAACCCTTTGACTGCTTAATGCCAACCTGAGAAAACCAGTGTACGGACACATTCGAACACAAAGGCACACACAGATGTGAATGCGCTTAAATAGCCAGACAGATTTCTAAATTCTTCAGACAGCCAGCTGATCTCTGAGGGGCTCAGACAGCTCAGCTCTGTGATGCCTTTCGCTCACACCAATCACACAGAGAATATCCCACATCATCCATATCACACATTTCAGAACAACAAAAAAAGGCAAGCACAGGTGCTCGTCTCTCTTTTGTTTAAGC
>JAVDPK010000475.1:329013-345052 GCA_034780415.1 Cichlasoma orientale | reverse complement strand
CTCATAAAACACATTAGTGTGTGTGTGTGTGTGTGTGTGTGTGTGTGTGTGTGTGTGTGTGTGTGTGTGAGAGAGAGAGAGAAAGAGAGAGCAAAAGCAAGAGAGAAATAAAAGAGTAGTTCTATGTAGCAAATAGCCATTGTAATCTAGACTATACACATATAGACGTGTACTGATCCGCATCAGGGGTTAATCCTGCTACAGATGGTTGCCCTCAGTAATATTATACACATATGACATGCAGACATGTAGAGAAAGAGGCTGCACTAATATACTAAATATTGTGCCAGAAGTTAATCTTCAAAATGCCTGTGATTTCAGTACCATTAGTTAAATTTTATCACTTCACTATAACAGGAACGGTATTACCGGAGTCTTTTATTACTCACGGCTACTGTGTGTTGTTTTGCTGCATAAGGTGATGAGTCACAGCCTAAATAAGGTTATCCCCTCCATTAGGACATGCAGGCTGACACCAGAAGCTACTCACTGACCAGCCTATTTGAGCAACAGCTGAGACATCACACGCCCCACTGTCCACTGCATGCATGACATCATTTCCACTCCTCTTTTTTATATGCACCCATAAGCGATTAATGCCTCTCTGTCTAAATTAAGACTGCTGCTGCTCTTTTAGCTATTTCTCTCCTCTGTGTCTCGTTAAATCCTTTGTAGAATTTGTGCCTGCCATTTTTAACTGTCATCTTTCATTTTTCTGTTGTGTCTTCATACTTACTCCCCTTCTTCGTCAGCATAATCTTTTTTTCCTCTACTCACACATCTTCATGTGTCCATGTGTGCCCCTTCCTCCCTGCCTGCTTTAGATCCCTCCAGTCCCTCAGGCTGCAGTGACATGTGCATTGCAGTCTGCAGCCTCACTGCTCTGCTGTGTCCTCAGGCCTTCCCATCACCCTGTACTCTCCCCTCGTGCTTTTAGGCCCTTCTGTATAATTCATAAGCTTCCTGTGGCTCCTGTCATGTCTCATCGGGGCCACAGGAAGGCATTGTGTAAATAATGGAGCATCCCCAAAGACATGTTCAATGCTGACTGCCACAGCAGTGTGCCTTGCGCTCCCATGGAGAGGACAGGACAACTGGGTGTGTTTTGGTGCCGAACACATGCCATGCGCTTTACATTATGCTTAGCATATGTGTGAATATAAAGTACATGCAATTACAGGAATTTTCACTAGTATCGACATTTATATCATTATTGTTGCTTTGTCATGCTACAGTTGTTTAATCTCAGTAGACTACATGGTCCCAAAACTACACTGCTTAAATTGTGCATGCTTGTATGCACAACATTGGGGCTCCTAATGAGATAAAAATGATGGTGTCCTGGGGGCTCTCCTCCAAGATCTGCACCAGGGCATCACTGAGCTCCTGGACAGTCTGAGGTGCAACCTGGTGGCGTCAGATGGACCAAAAAATTATGTCCCAGAGGTGTTCTATTGAATTTAGGTCAAGCGAGCATGGGGGGCCACTCAGTGGTATCAATTCCTTCATCATCCAGGAACTGCCGCCACATGAGGCTGGGCATTGTTGTGCACCAGGAGGAACCCAGAATCCACTGCAACAGTGTAGGGTCTTACAGTGGGTCCAGGGATTTCATCCTAATATCTAATGGCAGTCAGGGTGCCGTTGCCCAGCTTGTAGAGGTCTGTGCATGCCTCCATGGATTTGCCTCCCCAGACCATCACTGACCCACCAAACCAGTCATGATGAATTATGTTACAGGCAGCATTACGTTCTCCACAGCTTGTCCAGCCCTCCTAGGGTAGTTGCCTGTCTCCTGGAATCTCGTCCATGCTCTTGAGACTGTGCTGGGAGACACAGCAAACCTTCTGGCAATGCACATATTAATGTGCCATCTTGTGCAACCTCTGTAGGGTCCATGTGTTGCCTCATGCTACCAATAGTGACACTGACACTAGCCAAATGCAAAACTAGTGAAAAAAAAACTGTCAGAAAAGATGAGGAGGGAAAAAATGTCCAACTGTGAAACCATTCCTGTTTTGGGGGGTTGTCTCATTGTTGCCCCTCCAGTGCACCTGTTAATGTGATTAATACCAAAGCAGCTGAAACTGGTTAACAACCCACTCTGCTACTTACATTAACTCACTAGATCAATATGCCAGAAGTTTAACTAACTTGATGCTATATGCTGATTAAAAAGCATTGCTTTATTTATTTATTTATTTGAGCAGAGTATATCCCACATAAAAACAAGCTGAGGTTCATTTCTCAAACAAGCATAACATTCTCACACTGCTACAATCCTTAGCATTGATCACCTCTGGGGGTTTTATTCTCATTATTCACAGCTGAGGTGGTATTGAAGCAACAGCAAGCTCCTGTGGAATCCTTCCTTAAACCCCATAACAGATCAATATTGTTGTGAAACAAATGAGAAATCAGGGTAGTGTTAAGGATGCAAGGGCAAGTCTTTATAGGCAAATCCTTAAGGTGATCTGCTTGTAAAACATAGCTTAGCAATTTCTCAAACACAACAAAGATCGCTTCGTACCACCCAAATGTCTAGTTTTAGGATCTTGTTTTGCATGCATCAATCTTCTTTTCTTCTTCTTCTTCTTTCAGCTGCTCCCTTTTGCTCTGTGGTCTTCCTCTTTTCCTCCTGCCTGGTAGCTCCATAATCAGCATCCTTTGTTCAATATATCCACTATCCCTCCTCTACACATGTCCATACAGCATAGCAGGTCTACCATTTTCCCTTTCACTCTGTCCTTCTGTCACAAATCCACAAAGACAGTGCAACTCGTTCTGACCTTTTTTTGACCTTTTACACTTCTCCATTTACACTCTCAAAGCAAACATTGCATCTGTAGTGCTCTTTCTCAACATGAAGCTTTACCACTGCTTGCTGATGGTCACCTCTCTTTTTAACCTAGCCTAACCTCTTCTTAACCTAGCTTCAAGAACTCTTTCCCATATCTTCATGGTAAGGCTCATCAGCTTTATTCATCTGTAGTTGCCACAGCTCTGCACATCAGCTTTGCTCTTGACAATCAGTACCAGTACACTTCTTCTCTATTCCCCACATATTCTCTCACTCTAAAGGATTGTGTTAAGCAGTCTGGTTAAAAAGTCCACTGCCCTCTCTCCTAGACATCTCCATATCTCCACAAGTATGTCATCTGGACCAGTTGCCATTCCACTCTTCATTCTCTTCATAGCTACCCTCACTTCTTCCTTAGTAATGTTATCCATTTCCCGATTTATTCACTTTCCTTCATCTGTCCTCCTTTCTCTCTCATTTTCTTCATTCAGCACCTCCTTAAATTACTTCTTCCACCATCTTCAACACACGATCTTCAATCATTAGTACCTTTCCATCTCTATCCTCAACCTACTGCACATCCTTTCCAGCATGATCCCTCTGCCTAGCTAATCTCTACAAGTCCTTTTCTCCTTCCTTAGTGCCCAGTATCACATACAACTCACTGAGCCTTTTCTTTTGTGACCTCTCTCTTTGCTGTCTGCCTAGCTTCCCAGTACTCCTGTCTACTTTCTTCATTGTCCTGCAACCGGCTGTACTTTCCCAGTCACCTTGTAACTCATCCTACGACCTGATGGTATCTATATTTTCCCCTGACACCATCTTGCAGTCTCCTATCTCTTTTAAATCAAACCCTTTGCATAAGGTGTAGTCCACCTGTGTGTACCTTCCACCACTCTCATACGTCACGCTATATGTTCCTCCTTCTTGAGGTATATGTTCACTTCAGCCATTTCCATCCTTTTCATAAAATGCACTACCATCTGCCTACATTTCTCTCCTTAACACCATACTTACCCAACACCTCCTCACTGCCTCTGTTCCCTTCGCCTACATGTCCAGTAAAGTCTGGTCCAATCACAACTCTCTCCCCACGGGGACACTCTATGCCACTTCATCCAACTCACTCCAGAATTCTTGGCCAACAGCACCGGAGGCTGTCGTTGACCCGGGCCCCGAATGATTAGGTCTGGAAATCTCATTCTTGATGATTCACATGTTTGATTTGGCAAAGATTTTATGCAGGATCTCTTCCTGACTTAACCGTCCCCATTTATCCAAACTTGGGATCGGTAGTAGGAGTACACTGGCTTGTGCCCCCCTATGGATTAGGGCTGACCCTAGATGAACAATCAAAGTGCACAGTGTTATAGGATCTTTTCATTATTCATTTTCATTAATTGGGTATGTTTGTGATTATCTATTTACTGTGTGTTTCTGATTATCTACTGTCTCATTTTGGGAAAACAAGACAGGAATTTAATGTAATGTAATAAGGACGTAGTGATGTTAGGTAGACTGGGCTAGCAATGCAATAAAACATTTAGTCTAACACCTTTTTTAGTCACTTTCACCCAACAGCTATTTTTGTTATCTCACTCATACGCCTCACTGAGACTCAAATATCACAGTTTGAGGTGATAAATACAATGAAACTGTAGTACTGACTCCCCACAGAACTGGATAAAGTACATATCAAAGTGAGTTGTAATGTTTTTGCTTGCACATGCATGTCAGGAAGAGAGAGGCAGCTAGACAGAGAGCAAAATGAACCGCAGTTTGATCAAATCAACATAGGAAATCTCTTGGGGCTGAGAACCTGGAAATACACCATGTGCTTATTGATCTGTGCCATGTTCAGGAAATCACTAGGCTGACTGTGCTCTTCAATCACATGTGTAACCCCCTGCTGTTCAACTCTGTGGTGGATTCTGTTTAATTCTGCTTGATGTGCCTCCCTGTGGCTGTTAGTTGAGCCCGTGTGTGATATTGAATGGAATCTGTGCAAGGATGCGAGGTTAAACATATACTCAATACTCAACTATCCAGTGGCTCTCCAATCAGCCCACAAGACCCTTTCACAATTTAAGTTCTGGTTTCAACTTGAGTTTCTGGTCTTTCAGATAAATAGCCAAACCGTGACACGAAGGAAACAGGTGGGACAGAAGCATCATAAAATAATCTCATCATCATTGTACAAGTAAGACAGCTGGAGCTGCTCTCTTAATGTTTATGTCACACTTATCTAACACAGTTGCTCACAGACTTAGAAAACTGATGGATTTAATAAAAAAAGTGGACTTCCATGAGATTTGATTATAATTCAAGTGAATAAACAAAATAAATAAGCATTAACTAATCCTGCTGTAGCATGGGCGGGAGTGAAAATACTTGTTTTTATCTTGATTGTCTTGGTTTACTAATCAGCGGAAGCCAAAATTCAGTTCACTGCACAGCCTTACAAATGTTGCTCCCCCTTTTTGCACACAGCACAACAGTTTGAGTCAATAATTGTTGCAAGATATGTGATGAAGTGACCTCTTGTATATGAAGATGTCTTCTAAAAATCATTTGCATATAGTTTGTCTTACACATATTTAATTTTGTTTAAATGAACTACTTTGCTAAGAACAGAAACTGAAGAATTTGAGGGAGGTGTTTAAATCTGTGGCCCAAGAGGAGTGGAGGGATGAGGAGATAAGTGAAGCCCAGTATCTCGAGGCGAGACAATCATACGTTCCCTCACTTTGGAAGAAGCCCCCAACCACAGACCCTCTGCAGGCTGCAGCACTGCTGCCACAAACTAAAGGGTGAGGAGTCTAACAGTTGCCTTAAAAATTATGAACATCATCTTGTATAGTTTACTTGGTCACTAAGCCCTTATTTTTATTCTACTATATCACATTTCCAGTAGTTTCCCTGGATCCAAACTTTGAAAAAAAAAAAAAAAAACAGTCTGAAAGGACATACATAATATGAGAGAACATCAAGAAGAGAAAGAGGAGGGTGGAAACAAAGTAGAAGACTGGGATAAGTCTCCCTTATGGTTTATATCTAAATTATATTATGAGAGCTATTGTAGAAATTCTCATTTAATAAAGTCTATAATTGTTCTTACAGCCTACTCTTGTGTCTCAGGTCAGCAGCCAGACCTCTTCAGTCTCCTCTGATGATTACATCATCCTCCTTCCAGAGTGTTTTGACACCAGCCGGCCTCTGAGGAAGTCCATGTGCAGCTCTTCCATTTCACAGCCCGCCACTGTTGCTGCTGCTGGGATGCTGGCCAAACCAGACGTAGAGCAGGAGAAAGAGAAGGGTTCCAACCGGCAGGAATGTACCGCTGAGAGACAGGCAGAAGCCAACAGAGGTGGTTCACTGGCAAACACTGGGCCCCCACCTTTCAATCAAATCAACAGCAGCATGAGTCAGATGCTGATGCCTCCCAAACTGTGGATGCTGTGATGCCCATGCCTAAAGTGATGACATCTCTGAAGCCCTTGCTGTCCCCATTGGCCCTCTACTCACCCAGGTTAGACCGAGCATCAGTGACAGAACACGTCTGTGAATATGTTAAGTATGTACAAAACAAACTTCTAAAGGGCAAAGGGGCAGGCTTCGCAAATGAACTTACCTTGTAAATACTTTGGTGTGGGACAATAGTTTGTTTCACACATTTGTTAGTGTTGGGCAAAGCTGCCAAATTTGGTATTGATCCGAAATCAAGTAAATACAGGGCCAGTATCACCGATACCAAATACTAATGCTTTTAACTTATAAACTTATGAAGGGGAGAGCAGTGTGTTATGATTTATGAAGTGAGTGCATCATCAGTATGCTTAATATGTTTAATGACAGTTACAGTATGTGATTTTTGTTTTCCACTCTTAATTAGTTAACACAACAGAAACACCCCTTTCTTGGTTTTTCACGTGTTTTGACACTGAGCTTTTTAAAGATCTGGAATTTAAATGCAGTTGCCTGGATTTTGTGTTGACTTCTGTTGTTTTAAATGTTGTACATAAATAAAAAAAAAAAAAGATCTGACAGTCAACACAAAGGGTTTTCATATTCAGGCATTTCCATACTTCATGCTGAGATTTTTTTTTTCAGTTGCAATAAAATAATTCATTTAACACATTTCAGTGGCCTGCAGATATTGTTTGAATATATGACTATAGTCATTTGGTAATCAGTCTGATAAAGTAACAACCATGATGACCAATAACAGTTTGAAAATTAACATTACCTAATGATGAAGATCCAACATGAGCCATGACGGAAACTTCATTTCCACCACTGAGCATTCTGGATATTCTTTGCCTCTCTGGAAGGACTCTGCCAGTGGGCTCTGTCTCTGTGCCAGAGGTCTGAGTCTGTCTGAGGGATTTCCTTCGACCTCACTTGGTTTCTTTTGCTGCTTGTTATGGGGAAAAAAGTTCCCAAGAAGGAGAAGCTGTAGGAGATGGGTTTCAGAAACCAGCGGCTGAACCGGAAGCATTTCTGCAATGCAACATCCAGAGGCATCAGGGTGAATCTCATCCACCCCAGGGATGAGTGGCCCTGCCACTGAGGAGTCATTTAACTACTTCAGTGACCTCACCTCCAGTGATGAGCGAGTCATCCCCAGACTCTGCCTCCTCTACAGAAGGAGTGTCAGTGGGATTAAGGAGGTCCTCAAAGTATTCCTTTTCGGATTAGATTCTCAGTTGAAGTCATCAGTGCCCCACCCACACTATACACCGTGTGAACAGAGCACCACTTTCCCCGTCTGAGTCGCATGATGGATTTCCAGAATTACTTTGAGGCTGTCTGAAAGTCTTTTTCCATGGCCTCACCAAACTCCTCCCACACCCGAGTTCGAGGGACAGAGGTGCCTGGGCCTTAGCCCGTGGGGCCTGACCAGGCACAGCCCAAAGAGGAAACATGGGCCAGTCCTCCTGTAGGCCCATCACCTGCAGGAGGTGCTGTAGAGGTCTGGTGAAGTGTATGTCAGGCAATGGTCAAGGCCCTAGAGGACCAATCCCCAGCTATCAAGGCTGGCTAGTGGGACATGGAATGTCACCTCTCTGGTGGGGAAGGCGTCTAAGCTAGTGTATGAAGTTGAGCGATGGCAGCTAGATACAGCCAGGCTCACCTCAACCCACAGTCTGGGCTTTCAAACCAGTCTCCTAGAGAGGTGCTGAACTCAGTTACAGTCTGGATTCCCCTCTGTGAGAGGTGGCGGGCTGGGGTGGGTATCCTTGTATCCCCTTTGCTTGCTGCCTGTATATTGAAGCTTTTACTGCTGGACAAGAGGGTCATTTCCCATCCATCCATTCTCTTCCACTTATCCTGTTCAGGGCCACAGGAGCGTATCCCAGCTGTACCTGTCGCAGAGCCAACACAGAGAGACAGACAACCACTCACACCTATGGGCAATTTAGAGTGACCAATTAACCTAACTGCATGTCTTTGGTGAAACCACACAGACACCATGCAAACTCCACACAGCGAGAGGCCCAGGCCAAGGCGGAATCGAACCCAGACCTTCTAGATTATAGCTGTGAGGCAGCAGTACTAATCACCACGCCACCGTGCTGCCCACACACACACATATGCAGCTCTAACTGACCCTTTTGTTGTTTTCATACTTTTTTTCTTAATTTGTCATACACTTAAAAGAATTAGTAAACACTAATACAGATATTTCATAATAAAATGAAGGTAAATGATCAAAGCGAGACTTACTTGAATTAAGCTATATTTTCAAATTAAGGTAAATTATTCTTAAATGAAAATCTTGGTGCCTGTTACTTAAATCAAACCTTTTAACTCATCTTAACACGGGGAGTCGTGTTAAATAAAGCTCAGTTTAGGTTATCATTGCTAAATGATCATTTCCATCACTAATGTTTCTAACCAACATTAAAATTGATTAAGACCCTGAAGCACAATTCATTTATTGTATAATGTCTCCCTCCAAGAAATAATAGAGTTCCTTCTTCTGTATGATCTCCTGATTCTTGCAGGTGAAGACTTTTTCTCGACATGACTGGTTCATATAGTTTGGACCAAATAAGTTGTATAGTTGAACTTTCTCAAAAACTCAACACACATTGTTTATTGTGGATATTCATAGAAGCAGGCACATGTAGATATATGATTGATTGTGTTTATTGATCTCCTCATCCTGTGTTCTCACGGTGATAGAGGAAGGGAAAAGAAACAGGAAAGGAAAGGGTAAAGGAAAGGTAGAAGTGTAAGAGGGTGAAAAGAAAGGGATAGAAAAGAGGAAAGAGGTAGAGGAGAGGAGAGAAAACCCCAACAATCCCCTATGAGCAAGCACTAGATAATGGTTGGAAAGAAAAACTTCTCTTGAACATGAAGAAATCTCTGACAGGCTCATGGAGGGGCAGCCATGGAGGGGCAGGATGGGTTGGATGGTGAGGGGAAAAAGAAAAGAAAAAAGAGTTAAACAGGATGAAGAAGGAAGGGGAGAAAGAAGAAACAGAGAGGGATAATAAAGGGGTGAAGAGGATGGGTAGTGGATGTAGGAAAGAAAGGCAGAGGGGTAATGGAGGGAAAGGGGAGAGGTGAAAATTAAGAAGATGGAAAACAGATTTCAGTGGGATTTAGAAGAATATCCAAAATATTTCTATTTAGATTTTTATTAGGTATTTTGTAACTTTATTTTCCCATGTAAAAAAATACAATATTTTGGAAAAGTCTTGAGCCACTCCTCATTCCTTTATAGTTTGCTTCCGATGAGCAAAATATTTTTAAAAAATGAGAGGTGCCTTGTTATTTTTAAAGGAGTCTTGAGTAATAGTTTCCTTGTACCTGGATGTGACACAGGACCCGAGAGATGCATCTTAGCTAAGAGATTTCAGGCTGTGTTGAAGAATAAAGATGGTCACACCAAATATTGACTTTCAAACTTTAAAATGTGAAAAAAAATTGATTTGAATAAACTCAGATTTTTTGTGTTAAACACTATATTTCCATCTATGCTTGCACATTTTAATTAACTGCTGCACTTATTTCCCATTTTCATAGCAAAATGTAAAGAAATGAGGATCAAGACTTTTGCAAAGTTCTGTAGGTCAGGCCATAATGACTTACCCAAAACCATATGTAATGTTTATAGGTGGAAGATATAATGTAGTGTGTAGTGACCTTTACAGGAAGGCAAGCAGAGACCTTTAACCCCGTTCAGGCTAATTGGACCACATTACCTCTCTGACAACCTCTTGGTGCACTCTTCCTGGATGTCTTCACCTCTCTGTACGTCTTTCTGTCTGTAGAATCATAAAATGTTATTCCCACTGCAGCTGTCTATTTATTATTAGCTGACCAAAGAGGAGAACCACTTTTAACCAATGTACTGCCCTCAGACCCACAATTGGTCTGAATCAGCTACAGTATAGTGGACCAGAATTTAGGTTCAAAAGATAGGCACTAAAATGTGTGAGATTACAAGGAAATAGCTGGAGGCTTTGACTGTGTTTGACTGAAAATAAAACATTACCATAAATAAATAAATAAAAATAATGTGGTAACAGCAAAGTTCTTCTAGGTCCTTTCTTTTAAAGTTCAATAGAGTTCTTGATTTCATTCAATTCAGTTCCAGTTATACAGTCTGGCAACTGCGCAGAGGTCAGTCAGGTCTGAATAACTGCCTGCTTCTCCAGGCCAGAGAGAATTTAGTCAGGTCTTAGGTCAGTTGTTTCTTCATGGGTGCACCTAATAGTAATAGTCAACAACAGGATATGTTAGTTCTACCATATTAGAGTATTTCACCAATAAGGGAGAAGGAATAGTTGGGTTCCTTCTCTGGTAAATCGAATGACTAGGTCCTTGGGCAGCTCGCCACCTCCTAGGCCAAAGAGGGAATCCAGGTTCCAACTCCAGGGAGTTTCAAAGGGTATCCAAAATAACCCAGCCTGCATAACCATGAAACCTTTATTGTATACAGTCAATGTATTATGATCATCAGTGGCAATAGTTCAATGGGATCCATGTTTCTGTTTACCCCAGACATAATTATATAACATATATGACAACTTCATTTATGATGCTTTTCATCCTTTTCTTTCTTAAGCCGTAAGGCTAATTTGCTTTCTCATCAGATAAGAATTATTTTAATAATTTCTGCCTTAGTTATGGAACCATTTCATTTAGCCTTTAAAACATTAAATTACAATTTGTTTGATGATTATGATTGCGTATCTTATTTTGTACTTATTTTGTGCATTAAATCCTGTTCCAGACTATATTCCAATGTAAATTCTCTTTACAAAAATTCTTATGAGTATGAGTCCACATAACCTATCATACATAGCCAAAATAATCAAACACATTTTAAAAAAAACAATAGCTTTACAAAGCATAAACAATACATTGGTACAACAATACTCAGTTACATACAAACCAAGAAGAGCTACAGCTCACACTTTAGACTTAAGTTTCCTAAACAATGAAATATATCCCCCTTTAAGAAAAGTGATTAAAAACACACATCTACACACCACAGCAGTAATTTAGCACCTTCAGTTTGTACCAGGCAAGGAAAAGCACAACCACTTCAGCAACGTGCAGACTGACATGCCAACACTATAACTAGCTACATTAGCTTAACTAAAAATTTACTGGGGCATTCAATCACCAAGCTGGGCAAATCTTGGGTGCTTGGGGCCCTGGGCCCTGTTCTCGGCTTGCGCTGGGGTGGCCGGCCTCTGGTGGGGTCGGCTGCTCGCCACCTCTGGTTCTCTGGTGCTCTTGCCCTTTGGCTGTGGGGGCTCTGACTCCCTCTTTCTTCTGCTAGGGTTGGCATGCAAATGTTATAGGGACGTGTGGCCTCGGTTCTTCACCGCTCCTAGGTGCAGCGGGGGGGTGGGGGTGGGGGGTCCGTGTCTTCTGGGTCCTTTTCTGTCTGTCTCAGGCTTCTGGGGGGCATCATTACAGCTTCTCACCTACGGAGTATGTTTCAAACACAACGCACAGACACACTTGCTCACTCACAAAAAAAAAAACAAGATTGTGTGCTTATTTGTATTTCCCTTTTTGTCTTGCAGGTGCTATTTGTTCTCCTTTTTTTTTTCTGTACTTTTTTACAGATGCAGCACTTGACCACCAATTATGTGTGCTCTGTTTTTTCTTACAACCCCCTGCCCCCTTCTGTCACTTCTTTTCTGTCTGTCAGCTCCAGTATAGGTAAACTGCATCATACCAATATCAGTAAATAAAATAAACAAATAAAGATTATATAAAACAAAATAAAGACAAGAGAAGCCTTTTCAAAGATCCTCTTGGCAAAGCAAAGATGTCTGGCTCAACAAAGCATGCAGACTATAGTTTTGCTTGCTTAAGCTGCCAGACAGGACAGGTTTAAAAAAAACAAAACAAAACTAATTCCTCCCCCCAAAAGGATTCCAGTATGAGCTGTCTTCAGTGACTCAATTGTCAAGCTGCATTAATTCTGCTTCCAGAGACAATAGCCAATTGCTACCATAAGATGGCAGCGTTGTAACGAATGAATGCAAACAGGCACGAGAAAGGCTTTACGACAGCGCTTTCTGAGATGAAATAAGTGAGATCATTTTAGTGTATGTTTTAATTGATGTCTATTTTTATATTTCACTAGACTAGCCTTGCTTCCCTTGACTGAATGCCACTGGACTAGAACGCCTTACATTAGCTACCTTGCATGACTCAACATACCAGTGCAGTGCCTGCAGTGAAAGGTAGTCAAGTCAAGAGTAAGTAGACATGTCAAGAATAAAGGCCTAAAGATGTGCCGGTATATCATCGATTTGCATTTAAAGATGCATAGAGGACTAGACCCCAAAAGTGATACCACCCGTTATCAAAATAACTTCACACTTCTCACTTATGCAGATCCATTGCAATAAACAGGCCATCGCCCAGTACTTTGTATGTACTAAATCAGCACCAATACAAAGGAGGGTGGCACTGTAAAATCAGAGGATCTCAACGTGCCAAGAGATGCAGTTTGCACAGCTGTTAGTGGCTGTTAATAAACTCCAGGCTGGCAGCAGGATTTTGTTTGATCACTTCAGCTGTGGTGGCCTATATAAAAACAAACAAACAAACGAAAAACCCAGGAACAACAGCATAAACATGACTACATGTGGCATTATTCTCATTGGAAAGCTCTTTATATGATTCAGTTGCTCAGAAAAAAAAGCAAATAATCTTTATGAAAAAAGCCCCCACAAAAACATTTTCAAGCCTGAATAATGCAAAAACAAATTTAGATTATGGAATCGATTGCGTTCTAAATCAGCTGAGTGCCTGGAGGCAAGAGGTGAGTGTCTGCTATCTTTGTGTGCATAATCCTCTTTCGGAATGGATGTCATAAAAAGTGTGTTACTTACAATGTGATGAACTTGGGTCCCATGTGCTGCTGAGGCTTTGTTTTGGATTAAGTGGTGCAGAAATGGGGGGATTAGACACCACACTGAAAAATAAGGGCACTGCAGGTGTGGAAACCTTGAACAAGCCATTAAAAGAGAAAGCGCATTTGTCTTTTGTGCTTAACCCATTCATTCCAACAGAAACAAATGAGGAATATCATCCTTATTTAGGTGAGGGTGAATGGTTTTCTGTCTCTCCGTGTGTTATCTCTGTGACACACTGGTGACCAGCCTATTGTTTAACCTGCTGGTTAAGCAGACATGAAAATATATTGATGAAAGGATCTTTATTTAATCTTGAGCAGCTTCGGTATTTTCTTAATTTTGCCACTTGCAAATATATCTCTAACTGTTTTTATCAACTGAGCCAGGAACCTGTGGCCCTTCTGTTCCTCGCTGTACTGATTTCAATGCTAATGTATAAACTGATGTCAGTCTGAAGAAGCCTGCAGCAAAGAGCTTGTATTTTCACCGGTGGCAATCTTCTCAAATCTTCTCTCTTTTTTTTTCTTCTTCTGCTTTTTGCTCAGGGGCAAAACGTGTTCTGCAGTTAATTAAAGGCTACTTTATCCCCTACTTTTATTAGCTAATGTTTTATACCACTCTTCACAAAGACACACATAAACCCACACTGACACTCTCTGCCCTCCAGCTGCAGAGGTGCTACTGTCTTAGCAACTGTAGGGCCTGAATACAGCAATGTACCTGTCCTTCTGGCATGCCTTGGGATTTAGAAGATGAAGAAAGTGTTTGGGACAATTCAAAGAAACACTTCCTGAAGGCTTTTGTAGTGTATGTTGTGCATGACTGAACAGGTCGCTCTTGGCTTTGTTCAGAAGAGATGAAGGCTAGCTTTAGCAATGATGAGGTATGGTTTTATCATTACTGGCTAGACAGGAACTATTTTTACCTCTCCCTTCCTTTACTGTCTTCCACAGCACAGTAAAAATGTGCCCGAGATGAATGAAGCTGTTTTTGCTATTCATCCTCTCCAGCCTCGCTACTCTTCACTCACTCTTTCATCTATCTTGCTTTTTTTTTTTTTTTCTGTCTTTTGCTTCTTCTCTGTGGACATGCCCTGGCCAGTGACAACGAAAGGCCTCTTTATGAGGACCATAATGCGAAGTAAAGCTTTGAATTCAGTCTGGATGCCTCGGGGGTATGTTGCATGTCTGAGCTTAGTTTCATGTCCCATCCCATTCAAAAGGGTTGACGAAAGGGCATCGTGTACAAACCAAAAAAAAAAAAAAAAGAAAAAAATAGAAAAAAACAAACAACTGACTGTTCTTAGAAAACCAGGGTGCAGCCTGTGGTATTGATTCTGATGTTCACCATCAGCCCATGTTAAAAGATTAATGCTCTACAGAGACGTTACAGTACAACTATAAGAAGATGTACAACCGTGTACACAAACAAATGCTTTTCAAAAACATCAGTACTAAAAGATTTGAGTCATATTTTAATCAAATAATTGTAATTATTAAAAGAAAGTGGGTGGAAAGGCAGTGACTCTCCGTGCTGCCATGCTAAGCCTAAGCCCAGTCAGATAAAAGGTGTGTATAAAGCCCCCTCTAGTGGTGAGATTGCGGCCTCCCTGTTTTGACAGAGCTGAGAAAAAGAGCACACATTGTGCCATTCATGTGCAAACACTCAGGTGAAAACATTCAAAAGGTAATTGGTATCACAGATAATGTACTAAAAGCCCTGTTTTGTTGCATTCCTCTCAGCGTGATGCATTTTTAAATGAAACATCTGCAGTGATAAAGTTGCGTGACTGTCACTGCACAATGCCTGTGTTGATGAGACTCCTGAAAGGACAACAATGCCAGCAGTCACAGATTTTTCGGTGCGAGTGTGCCACATGGCGGCGAGCCAGCACACAGACACTGCCGTGTGTTCTGATGGTTTGACACAGAGATGGGAGCAGTTTTCCGAGAGGGCTTCTGTTGTTGTCAAAACCGACGCAGTACACGGAATCATGTTTTGATTTATTTTCTATATCTGCAACCAGCCAAGATCTCCCCCCCCCCTTTTTTTTTATCGCCTGGCCAATAGATGGCAATGTAACATCAAATATGAAACAGGTGTCTTTAAATTGTCATATATAGAGAAAAGCAAGAAAATACATCACCATCATCAGACACATCAGCCTCACCCTGCCTCTGAAATTGGGGAACACTTTGGTGGCAATGAAATATGCTTGTTAGGAGGAGATGATAACCAGAGGATATGTACGTTTTTAGAATACATTTCTAGCAGGCTATATTTACATACATTTAAAAGAAAGTTTGACAAAAATAGAATTTTCTTCAAATAGTACATTTACTGGCCTGGCCGTCCATCATCCAAAGCTGTGAAGCAGGCCGACAAATCAACAATAGCCATCATTTAAACACAAGAATCTCTGATTTGGAATACATTTAAATATTTCGCTCCACCAAACAAAACATGTAGCCTTGCGTGCCCGGACGTGTCATTCTCACATCTTGGCAACAATGAAAAGTAAAGGGCAGAAGTTACGACCTCTCTGTTTGGCTCACAGTCCCGTGAATTCTCCAGTGCCTGCTTCATGCAGCTGTAAATAAAGGTAATTGTACAAAAACTTAATTAAACCACATAAATCCTGTTTACGACATCGGGGCTTTACTGAGCCGCTGAATCATACGAGGAAGGAGGATGCAGTTTGTGTGTGCGCTTATTTATCACTCACACCATCCTGCCTGCAGGCTTCCATATGCTTTCCCTTTTTTAGACACACACACACACACACACACACACACACACACACACACACACACACACACACACACACACACACACACAC
>JAVDPK010000475.1:315306-325685 GCA_034780415.1 Cichlasoma orientale | reverse complement strand
GCGCAAAAATGCCATTTAAAAACCACGCACAAATATTCAGTGTGTTGCCGCCCCCCCCCCCCCCCCATCAAAGGCACAAATTATGTATTGAGGGCAAGGACACTTCAACCTGTGGACTGAAGGAAGCGGGGATCAAACCGACCACTCTACCTGCTGGGCTATAGTTGGCCCCTTGACAATGACAGTGATTATAATGTGTTTAAAAAATATTTAACTCTTGAGTTTTGCAGACTGCAATTGCTTCAATGTGATAACCTAAGGTTAAGACCAAGCCTTTTGTGGAGAGCCAACCCATGTTTTTCCCCATTAATGGCGCCCATGAATAAATGGAATATAAATCAAACCTATTCTGTATAAGTAAGTCATTACTGAGGTTAAACACGGTGGTCGAGGGCAGAGTTTAATTAGACCGTTTTTTCTGTTCTGTAAGGCAGGTCATTCACTTAGCTTTAACAGACCTTCTTGGGGTCTTAAAGGAACAAAAGTTAATGAACCATTAAAGTTTTTCAGCCATTAAAAACAGGACCCATCTGAAATTATTCTTTCAGCTGCTCCCTTTAAGGGCCACCATAGCAGATCATTTTACCTCCATCTCACCCTATCCATAGCATCCTCTTCTGTCACACCAACCTTCTGCATGTCCTCCTTCACTACATCCATGAACCTCCACTGAGGTTCTGGCAGCTCCAACCTGAGCGGTCTCTCTGATATACTCATTTCTGATCGTGTGAATTCTGCTCACTCCCAGCGGAAATCTTAGCATCTTCAGCTCTGCCGCCTCCAGCCTGCTCCTGTCTTTTTGTCAGTGCCACTGTCTCCAAACCATATAGGTCTACCATCCTGCAAATCTTTGCTTTCACTCTTGCTGCTATCCTTCTGTCACAAATCACTACTAACACTCTCCTCCCCTCGCTCCACCCTGCCTGCACTCTCTCTTTCACCTCTCTTGTGGACTGTCCGTTGCTTTGGTTGGTTGGCCACAGGTCTTTAAACCCATCTACCTTCACTACCTCTACTCCTTCCAACTTCATCTCACCCACTCGCCTCACTCTCATTCACTCACATGGATTCTGTCTTGCTTCTACTGTCTTTCATTCCTCTCCTCTCCAGAGCATACCTCCACCTCTCCAGACTCTGCCATCTGTGAACATCATAGTCCATGGAGACTCCTGTATGACCTCATCTGTTAACCCTTCCATCGCCACTGCAAACAAGAGGCCAGAGCCGATCCCTGATGTAATCACACCCCCATCTTAAACCCATCTGTCACGCCTACTGCACACCTCCCCACTGTCTCGCTGTCATCATACACGTCCTGCACCACCCTTAAATTTCTCTGCCACTCCTGACTTCCCCATGCAGTACCACAGTTCCTCTCTTGGCACCTTATCATATGCTTTCTCTATATCCACAAAGATACAGTGCAAATCCTTCTGACCTCTACATATACCTCTCCATCAACACTCTCATAGCAAACATCGCATCTGTAGTGCTCTTTCTTGGCATGAGGCCACACTGCTGCTCACTGATCGTCACCTTTCTTCTTAACCTGGCTTCAGCGAGTCTTTCCCATAGCTTCATGATATGGCTCATCAACTTTATTCCTTTGTAGTTGCTACAGCAACATCACCCTTGCTCTTGAAAATCGATAGAGTACACTTCTTCTCCACTCCTCAAACATCCCCTTACTCTCCACGGTCATGTTAAACAGTTTGGTTAAAAAGCCCACTGCCCTCTCTCCTAGACAGCTCCGTACCTCGACAGGTGTGCCATCTGGGCCAACCGCCTTTCCACTCTTTATCCTCCCCATTGCTGCCCTCACTTCCTCCTTACTAATCCACTGCACTCTCTGATTTACCTCCTCTCTTTCTAATTTTCTTCATTCACCAGCTCCTCAAAGCACTCCTTCCATCTTCTCTACAAATGAAATTTAGCGAGAACACAAAAACTATATTACAACTGTAACTATAACTATACCTATACCTATAACTATATTATAACCCAGATTCCACGGCGCAAAAACACAAATATATTAATTTCACCTTGAAGTGTGGTGCTCGACTCGGCAACAGGGCAGCCTGCGTGCAGAGATATAAGTGAGGCGTCATAAATGCCCATTTTATACTCCTGAACAACACCCCCCGAAAATGCAATTAACTTCTAAGAAAAGATGTTCAGAACAAAGAGACTTTGGAACAAAATCACATTTAAAGTCAAAGAACTAAGCTTAATTGTGTTAGCAGACTTTGAAGGTAGGTGAAATTCAATCTCAAACTTTAAAAGACCATAGCTGCATCAAATTACTTTGTTCAATTTATTCGGATGAAAATTGCACCAAAGTAATGAAATATTATGCTATAGCCATAGGGGAAGCTTTTCAAGGCTAGATGAAAACATTTATTCAGAATAAGGGCACTCTATGATTTGATGACATTGCATCAAAATAATAATGCTGAGAGTGCCTTCTTTAAGAGCTTGTAACGATAAGCTAGATCTCCACTGGAAATGATGAAACAGCTGTGAAATTCTAGTAATGTGTGGCCAAAGTTCTCTGAGATTCTTTTTTTTTATTAAACAAATATCATCCCCGAGTTTCATAAATCACTTTATTACCCGTGCTTTCTAGGATTACCTTTTCTCGAATTCTTGGAAAAAAAAATTTTTTGCTTTGTCACTTTCTTTATTTTGAATATGTATATATTTTTTTAACACTTTTGAAATGCACCACTCAAGAAAGCTCGGGAGTCTTGGAGTCCCCAGGAGCCGAAGGGCTACATGTTCTATTCAGAGTCACTGTTCTCAAAGTTTGAAAAGGAGTCTGCCTGCCGTCAGTTTGGATTCATAAACCAAAGCGTGGAAGATGTGACGGAGATGGGGGGTGGGGGCCGTTGCGGGGTGAGAGACACGGGGGGAGAGAGAAACAAAGACAGCAGACAGGAATGCTTCTCAGCCTGCCGAGTAAAAACTGCCGTCAGTGCTTGTATGTGAATTTAGGAAAAAGGGGATATACTTAAGCTTTGTCCATGGCGATTTGTCATAAGGTGTGTGTATTGTGGCAACAGCTATCCATCTTTTTCTTTGCAAGCTCATATAATTCCTTTGCAGAGAGAAGAGTCACTGGCTTCCCGGGTAGAGTCAAGTGAACGATGGTTCTGATTGCGTTTCCATGTGGAGGCTCTGAAAAAGAAACGGCCACATGTCACATCAGAAAACATTTCTGATCAATTCTGATCACTGATCTGGACTGAGCAGAGATAAAAATGTTCCTGGCAGTATTTTGGTGTGTAACAAACACCGAGCCAGCCTATGAAATGTGACATTTACATGCAGGCTTGATACACAGTGAGCCGTTCCACTGAGGCAGTAAAAAACCTTCAGTGGACTCATCTAGTTCTGGTTGTCGCAAAAGTTTTGTTTTGGCGTTTGATGTAGCACGCAGTTTTCTCCTGAACCGGTCTGATCGTTCCCATTACAGATTCAGCAAATGTTTTTGTTCAGTCAGCTCCCTCATTTGCAATGCATGCTGAGCTGTCAGGGGGCTGCAATCTTTCCCTCAGTCTTTATCCTGCTTCCTCTCATCCATCCATCCATTCTCCTTTGCCTCGCTTTTTCCTAAGTGGCCACCCACCCCCACCATGACTTTGTTCACCAAATTAACCAGGGCACCTACTGAGATTGGACCAGCCAGTGGAAAGTCAACTTTAACCTCTTTTATTAATTGGATATCGTGGCCTCTCCTATCAGTGTGAAGAGGCTACGGAGCATTGGGAAAGCTTTATTTATGTTGACCTCCACATGCACACACTAAATTCAGCAGGTAACGATTATATCAGTGAAAAGGCTTTTTTTTAGTCTTAGATTCTGCATTCAAAATTGCAAAGAGAAATTGGGAATGTTGCTCACGTTGTAAGGCTGTATGGTAAAAGATGTAATATCTAATGAGAGGAAGAGCCTGCAAAACTCTGAGTGGTCTATATCCTGTTGAAAAGTGAAAGGTAATTAAAGTTGCATAACTCTGAGTAATTGCTGTAAAAATAAAGTTAGCACTTCACCACCTTTAAACTTTAAACGCCTCATCACTGACAGCAGTTCTGAAGGATGTGCAGAAACATTTCTGTCTGCCGAGTCATTTCACGCTCAAAGTACTGGAGGGATTAGATGTCATGCAGCGGCACATTCAAACTATCATCTAATTTGTACTACAAATATTTATGCCTCTTCAGGATCAAAAGAAAAATAAACAAATTTTAAAAAATAAAATAAATAAAAGACTAATTTGATCCTTTTTATGTTTGCAGTGTTGAATACGTCTAATGAGGGTTTGTGGCTGAGGTCCTGGGCACCATGTGGTTCAGCAGAGCTTTGAAAGGCACCATTCACAGACCAAACTGAACTCACGCCAACCCCAATTGTGCCTTTTCGTTACATCCAAACATCTGTGGTATCCAAAGAACATCCTGGAGGAGACTGGTCTTCGGAAAAATAAACCATTCTGTGCGCCCCCGTGCCTTCCTCTGCCCCAGTCCTCACTCCACGCCTCTGGGAGACACAAGCCTTTCATTCAGATTTCCCCTGCACAGCCAGTCTTGGCTTAGTCAGTTGTATTGTGTTTCTGTTGCTGCTCTGTTCCTGCGTTCAAAGGCAACAATTATAGTTGCATCCTGCCCTCTGAGCAAATGCACTCACTCAAGAACGACGTGATGCGATCGAATTGTGTTTGTATGGACTCTTACTGTGCAGCTCTGTGCGTCGGATAATGACTTTCTCAAAGTATAACCTGCCTAGAGTCGTTTATCATTAATATGAATGAGCGGCAATTGTTGGACATGCACAGAAAAACTGCTGGGAAAAAAAGTTGTTTAAACCGTATGTTGATGCCAGTTAAGCAAATTCTTATCATGCAGAAGCCCTAACCTTAGCACTGACAACTATTTCATGTCTCGCGTAACTTATTGTGCGTCATGGCTCGTGGCTTGTTTTTGTCCATGTGGGGGAGCTGTAAGGCTACCCAGGAGCACTACAGTAGTGCGCAGCTGTACTGCTTCTCTAACTCTACACCTCTGCATCTATATCCTGGGAGACTACTGCAGAGCTACCTGAGAAATCTTGCAAATATGGTAAACAGAGCTGCAGAAAACTCAAAAAATGCTGACTCTCAGACTTCAGGCTGGTATTTTTTCCCTGTGGGAAACAGCCCTAAATATACTGTATGGTTCCTATACTTGTGTTGTTTCTTTGCTCAGTTCTGCTCTCTATATTCATCCGAATTTCTCAGTTTTCTTCAGTCCAGCTGTCTGAATAGTAGGTAAACAAAAAACAAATCTTTACTTTCAGCCGTTCTGTCTATTGCTGCTTTGGATTGCATTGCTAGTCTGCATATGTGGCTCCATTTCAGGGAGAAACCTGCTGACTGTATAACAGCTCCATTTAGTCTAGTTATTTTATGCGACTGTAAGGAGCATAAATACACGAAGCATAAAAAAAGTCTTGAAAAAAATTGAGTTCAATTGTAAGTTCAGCATAAATATCACAGACTTCTGTCCCAAAAGCCTGTTTGGACTTGAATGCATGAATGCATATGTGCAATTATGTAAATAATGTTTACATATTTGGCAGTGTTCCTGCGGATGTGCTTGAAGTATGTTTGTGCATCTGTTTCAGAGGTTTATATGTGGGCAAATGTGCATGTGAATATGTAGGTTGGTGGCAGATGCCTCTCAGCGTGTGAAAATGCCTTGGGTTGAATCTTTCCAGTGAGAGTAAAAAGAGAAGGAGACCACTGGAGAGCAACAGATGCAGTTTCTGGCTGAGGGAAAAAAAGAAAAGAAAAAAAGGTTCAAATATTTTCTCTCTGTCTGTGGGAGAAAAGAAAAACTCATAGCAGTGAAAACAACAACAAATGATCAACAGAACCTGCCCCCCCCCCCGCCATCCCTCTCACTCTCTGTTTCCACTAGTCTCACATTGTCAGACCTTATTCCCACACTACATTTACGCAGTTGCATCGCAGCAGAAATCTCCAGAGAGGCTTCATTTGAGTAAAAGATATCTTTCGCTGTTAGTTTTTCTGTCTGTGTAGATCACATGGACCCCAACCAACCCAGGCCTAGTGAACAGACTATTATATATATATTTATGTGGATGCCACATACTGCTTTACAGCCAGAATGACATTCTGTAGAGGTATAACAAGCTAAACAATGTACATTATGTTCTGTGAAGTACCAGTGACAGAAATAAGGTGTTTTGGAAGGTCAAATAGTTTTAGGTTTGTAGGTTCTTGTTCCTGCTAAGCAAACTAAACAGGATATAATAACTTTCAGAAGATTGAGGGACTAAAATGAAGTCCACTTGCTTGGTTTATTCACAAGATATTGGTTTTTGCATGTCAGGAAGGATTTTATAACACACGACTGGTAAGATGAAAGATAAAAATAAATGATTTTCATTCAGAGGGCACAGAGCTGAGTTCAAAATTCACTGTATATTGTATGAAGGAAGAGAAAATTGCACATCCATTCACACTGGAGCCATCCGAGGCATTAACATAAGGCTCGGAGTGGGAGTGCGTGGACTGAAGTGGGCATGATTATTTAAAATGAAAACTTTTTCACCCTGAAACTTGCTACTATTAACTGCAGCAGTGTGTAGTGTTACATTATTGAACTCAAGGCTGGTCTGGGATCTGACGCGGGCTAGAAAGGATTTAGAGATTATGCCGGGATCAGATCTCGGCCGGGATCCATGCCAAGTCTCTGCTCCCGTTATTTTCATATCAAACTGAATGTGCGAAAAGCCTGACGTGACACATGACATGTTTCTTCTCCTCTGGCCTTACAGCCTCTTTATGATTAGCCACTGTTGAAGAAAGGGCAGGGGTGGGGGTGGGGGGGTCTGCTTAAGACAGCTGAGTGCATGCATTGGTATTGCAACATTAATGAACATAAAGGCTGCAGAGTGGAATGAGTCCTGTACAGAGATGTAGCGTTCACTTCTGACAAAATGCTTTTAGACATATTCAGTTTTGCTAGGATCAGTGAGACTGTTTTATTCTGCCTTAACCCTAATCAGACTGTTAATTTCCATAATGTTTTTTAAAAAAAATATTATTATTAGCATTATTTTTTGCCACTGACATCCAAAAAGGCTCCCACAGACAGCTGACTCTGTATCTTGAGAGCATTCATCTCCTATGAGCAGCCATCCCCCTCGAGGCTCTGAACTAATTGTGTAGAGTTCCTGGCTGAGGCAGTGGAGCCCTACTCCGACGAAGTGGGAGGCGCATGTTCACTTCATCTTCCTGCACTGACAGTTCCGTGCTTCTCCACACGTCAGCATCTTTGAGCTAAAGTGTAGTAAACAGAGAAGGTAGGGAAAGAGGACGGGCTTAGCAGAAAACTTGGGAGTTCATCGTGTCCTTGTAACTTTATTGACTGACAGTGCAGAGTTGAGGTGTTGCTCAGCGACTGGAGACAGCAGCTTTCACCTCTTATTGTCATCATGCTGATATGATGGGTAGGCCACATCCAGAGAACTCCCAGTATTGCATGTAATACAGTGATTGGTGGCACAATGAAACGATGCTGTGCAGGATGTTTGCAAGTGCTGATTAGAGCTCATCCAACTCCACCCCCCCAGAGAGGTAATTTAGTCTGGAGAGAATCTGTCAGGCTCCCACTCTCATTCAGAGTAAGTAAATGTTTATAAAACTGTCAATCACTGTTGAGTCAGCTTTCACCAGCTAACAGTTACAAACATAATTGACTATAATGCTGTGGCTGGATGTGAAATGTGACTCTTATGGGGGGGATTCAATAAAACGTCGAGTCTTTTTTATTAGATGTCTGTGCATGCTTTACGCCGGGCTAAGCCCACTATCTTCTCCTCTGAAGTGCAAATGAGTCTATAATTAGATTCCACATGTGAGATGCAGAGCACTCTACAGAGACTGCAATGAATAGCCACAAATACTGCAAATACGATGATTTACATAACTGCAAGAACAAATAAGTTTTTTGGGTAAAGGAGGGAGGATGCAGCATATACAGTAAAGGCCTGTGCAGTTGTGGTGCAGTGGTTGCAGGTAACCCTTCTCGTTGTATCCGCAGACATCTGCATGACTAAACAGTTAATGGTGAGCTTGTACGGACTTAAATGACTGAGCTTTGATTTAGTTAGTGAACGCACACGAGGGGATTTAAAACATTTAAAGACAACTAGAGGAATTAATTGAGGAGATATTGCCACGGTGAAGGTGCAAACTCACACAATAGCAGTTCCTCCTTTTCTCTTCTCTCCCCCACCTTACACTTACATACTAAATGCAGCATGACAAACTCTTGCAGGAGACTTGGCATGCTGGGTGCGCAATCATCCTGTAATGTATTCTTTTTCTGTCTTCCTCCGCTTCCTTCCTGCAAACACTCAAAGTGCCACGCAGAGGAGATACGGCATTCCCCATCTAAAAAATGTGTGATGCCGACTTCCATGGGCACTGTAGTACCCCCTCCTGCAATGTGACCTGTGCCGGCACACCCTCATGTACTTTTCATAAGTCGCCGGTGCTGCACTGCAGCTTGGTCCTTGTCCAAATAATGGCATTGTATCTAATTGGTCCTCACTGTTGGAACCTGGCATCAACTAGAATTCTTAAAAGCTCCAGTTAGAGTGCATAATGGCAGAGAATAGATCATTTATGACTAGAAAGAAAAAGAACTCTCTGCTTAGCGCCTGTTTTTCACCCTCGGATGCCCAGATATCGTGACGCTCCTCTCAGCCCGGTAGATGTTGGTGAGTGTCGGCGCCAATCTAAATTTGCTCTCTCAGTGGGAGCAAATGCATGCCTCTTTATAGTCCCCCTTTTTTTTTTTTCTGCAAAAGGGTCCAAATGTTTGGGGCATTCCCAAATTAGCACTCTGAGTGCTGTGGCACTGAAGTGAACCATTTGCAAAATTTAAAATAGCTGCTAGCAGTTCTATTCAATTAGTACCATACTGTTAAGAATTCACAGCCCAAAAGTGAAGCTTTCAAATGTTTACTGTTGTATCTAAATTGAATTAAAAGAGCCTACTACACAAAATGTTCTACTTTTTAAGTACAAAGAATAAATGTCCATAATTTGTACAAGTCCTTTTTATTACTTGCTGGTTGTGGAAGAATGGAGGAATGATGAAGCTGACTTTTTAACAGTCATTTTTCAAGCTGAGGACATGTGTTTGATACTCAAAAGACAGACTTTGTATGGAGGATCACTTCAACGAGGCTTTTTTCCCCCTCTGGTACTTGAAAGCTCATTCTTTTCCTCTGAACAGCAGAGTGTGATCTTTGCGATGCACTCGAAAAGAGCCAGTGTGAAGTATGCCTCATGTCAGGAGCTTAAGGACATCAATTTGCCGGCTCACACACTTAACCGTGATGGTTCATTATGTACTGATAAGGACCATTCTGAGAAAGTATGACTGTTTATGCCTGAGATAGGTGCATTTTAATTGGTCAACAGAGAACCTATTGAGACATCACTGAGCAGAATGACAATGCAGCTCAAGATCTCCGGTCTTAACTGCATTTAATCAGGACATGCGGTCACCAGACTGCTAAATTAGTATGCTACGTGTGTGTGAACGTGCGTTTTAACTGTGTACTAACAAGCATTTGGAGTCATAAATGTGTGCTGCTTGTGTGCGTAGTATGGTGTTGTGATAATGCGGTGTCTTGAGCTACTAAGAAAGGTCAACCTGTAAGTGCCAAAAACTACAACACACCTATGAAATATAACCTTCCACATTTTGAGCCCATTAAATGTCCAATAACTTTATCACTATCTAGCAAGAGCCACATGACCTGAATGCTACTCCAGCAGGAGGCCCAGAGAGAACAAGATCATTACCAATGCAAGGAGATACAAAACAACCTGACAGGTTTACAAGGTTTTTTTTGAGTTGTGCGAGCAAAAACAATGCAGGAAGTGAAGGTGCAAAAGGTATATCGCAGATTGTTTCTTATGCTTACAGTTTGTCCCTGCATATCTCCCCCTTAGTCTTTAGGCCAACTCATGCACCTCTTTGCTGCACAGCATGAGCAAATGAAAAAGTAACCTTAACCGATTTCTAAAGAGGACTGCAGGCACAAGGGAGACCTGAATAGATGTGCATGGAAAACCTTTTTCACTACCCCTCCAAACCAACTGAGCAGCCACACCACCTTTTTTAATACTTTGTCCTTGGATAATTATAGCCAGCAGCACAGGGTTAATTGAACTGAAAAGGTTATTCAGTTGAGTTTAACTAAAGAGCTGCGCTATAGAGTGGGGGTGGGGCAATAACGTATCAAGAGTTCTGAGGACTGGACTCTTTTCTTCAAAGCCTCACACCAATTTTTAA
>JAVDPK010000475.1:295982-315206 GCA_034780415.1 Cichlasoma orientale | reverse complement strand
ACAGGAAAACAGTACTGTTTGCAAGAGACCTGATAGTGTTTACAGCTCCTACAAAAGATGTAATAAGATACATAAAAATACATATTAAAAGAATATTAATTCCTCCTCTTTTTTTTTTCTAAAAAAGTCAATTTAGTTTAAACAAATCGCTGAAAAATGTTTTGGGTTTTGGTGCTTCATCAGTATGTTGGCTGCCTTTTTTTTTTTTGCAAAAATAAATCAGAGAAAAGTGTGATTATCATCAGTTCTTATTAGTGCATGGCATTTAGGAAACAGGAGGACATAATCTTCATATGCTGTGTCTCATTGTAATCACCTTTTCCCCAAGATTAATGGTAGGAAATGGGTCTTTAGGCGGGGATGAGTCACCCAGGAAGGGGAGCCAAGTGGGAGAACATGAAAATGGCATTTTTAAAGAGTGGGAATCATAGCCACTGTCCATGTGTTTCTATTTTCAAAGTGCCATTAAGCACTGAGGCAGAGCAGGACAGACTTTAAACACCCCGTGTCCTACAATATTCCAGTTTAATAGCTTGTATATGTTACCTGCTGTGGGGATACAGTGAAGCTTGTAATATAAGTACACAAGCTTCCTGCTGAAGTGACCTTCTTGTCCTCTTAGATGCATACACTTCCTCAATGGTTTTCTGCACTCTTTGTTATTATGCCAGGGCTAATAGTCTCTCCAGGTACCTTTAGAGGTGGATAAAACCTTTGAAACCAGAACTGGAAACAAAGGAAAAACATGCTGTTATAGCAATTACTTACTGCACAACTAACATTTTTCCATTAGAGCACGGAATAAAAGTGTTGGGGCAAACACCACTTTGTCATATTTCGCTTCAAACAGGTAGGGCCCGTGACATGCTGTGGCTCACGTGGTACGGGAGAAAAATTGGTCTCCTATCCTCAGTTTGAATGTGGCACACGCTTCACTAAGCTAGAGATGCATGTAGAGGTGCTCAGATGTGCGACGCATTGTTCATTTTCAGTTTTCCGTTTGGCTTCAGAGAACACAATTGTCAAAACCTAAAGACGTTGTCAAACCCTACTGTTTAACAAACTGAGAAAGATCGAGACGAGCCGGCAGGGAGATGAGTGTGATAGGGCTCTTTATGTTTTTGGACCAATGAGACCAACCTGTGACAGACACAGTCGCTTTGCATTTTGTTCTATCTTTGTCAAGCAAAACGTATTAAACACCCCCCCCCCCCCCACCAGAGTGCTGTCTGCTTTGACACAGTCTCTATCACAGATGCCTGAGGTAAAGATTCAAGTCACCAGTCACTTGTCTGAAGTCTCTCATGTATCCTTAGGAGTGAAATGGAATCTGCCCAGTTCGTGTTAAGTTCAGCTTCTTTTTGAATTAGTATTAACCCGCCTTTCTTTTCCATCAATGATTCATCAGAGAACCTTCACATAACCTCTGTGTGTCTTTTACTGTAATCATCTCTGCCACATATAGCAGTTTGCCCTGTAGATGTGATGACCAAGAAGCAGTTGAAAGTGTCCCTGGAGACCAAAGGTCAAAATGACTCTGCCCTCCATTTTATTTTAGATTTCTGTACTTTCCTTTCGCATTACAAGGTTGATTTACTTTGGTCTCAGAGGGGCTTGAAACTATTATCCAGAGCACTTTATGTGATCTCAAAGAACAACTCAAAGCCAAAGATTGCAGACCGCTTATAAAGGGTGGCTAATTCTCTTTTAACCATCACTCCGATCCTTTTGGAAGGCAGTGAATGAAATCTTAATTTATATGCCAATTTCTACCCTGTAAACATCAGGGCAACCCTGTTCAAATCCTTTAGCACATTCAGAAATAATTAGACAGTTAAATATAATGAAATCTGATTGAACCTCAGTGTCACAGGTACGCTCTGAAAAATGACAGAAGTGTTATTCAGAACCTATAAAGAGCGGTTCACACTTGTGTTCTGAATCAGCTCAAATTGTCTCTCAATATTTAAACATTAAGGCATCAGCGTGGATGTTTTCCTGAAAAATCAGCAATAGAAATAACACAAATTAAGACCTCCGTGTGAAATGGCAGCTCACATTATCTTGTTGAAGTAGATCCCAACATGCTGAAGTCCTAATATTTACCGAAGAAATTCCACTGTCTTATGTGGTAGTTTACTTTATGTGAGAATGGAATGCATTTACTGTTTACTCTAAATCCAGCAATGATAAAAAGAAGAGAAATAAAAAAAAAAACAGTGGTTTGTTGTTAGTGAGTACTCACTGAAACCATGTTTATGTCTCCAGGTTCCCACCCAGGCTGATTAAACCTCTTGTCAGGCATAAAGTGTGTGGAATCACACTGGGAATATTGTTATGTCACCCAGATTAATGTCAGAACACGAATGACGACATTTTATAAAAACAACAACCCCCCCTCAAAAAACAAACAAACAAACAAACAAACAAACAAACAAAAAGACAAATTAGTCAATATAAGTGAAACCAGCTGTGTTTACTGCTGTGCCTGCATTTTAAATTTTAGTTTACCATGACATTAAATAACATTACACATAATGAAAACTTTAACCCACTAATCCTCCTAATCCTTTTATTACCACTGTCAACTGATAACAGGATTAATCTATCATCGCAATTTCTTTCCAATTCCTGCATGTCTGGCTTTTCCTTTAATATATTTGCTATCCTTTTTTTTTTTCACTGTATTGATGCAGGAAGGTATAATACATTAAATATGTGTCACTCCATGGGTGATATTCTGATCTCCTACTTTTCAGCAACTTAAATACTGAGGTTCACTCTTTCCTTCCCTGGCTGAAATCCTGGGAGTTTAGACAATGAATTGAATTTCAACACTGCTCTGCAATTTAAAATGGCATGTGCCGGTTCCACGCAGTCATGCTCTGGTGCTCACATTGCAAAGTTATGAGAACAACTATACTGTAGGTGCAGTTGTTTTCTGGGTGGGTGTTTTTAGTTTTAAAAGAAGGCATTTGTGTGCGGTGGGCATAATATATTGTGTTTACACATGGCTGCTTGCGCGTGTCATCATATATTCACCTGCGAATACGAGCTCCTGTCGTGCCATTCTGTCACTGTAATCATAGTAATGACCTTGTCACGGATTTATTTATTTCATTTTTGACATAAAAGAAGCATCAAAGTCATCAAATTTCTAAGGTGGAGAAGTGGAATAGCACCACTTCTCACAAAGCCTCTCATTCAGGCTCCTTCTGAATGGTAAATTGGCACCATATTGCCTGTCTTTGTAATACTCATGTTGTGGCTGACAGTGTGTTCAGTCACATTGAGGTAAGTGACACAATGGAAGTCTCTGTAGCATCAATCATTTAAACTTTCACTGAAATCTTGGTTTGAGGTCAGAGTAAAGGTTAGCGTATTAGTGATGATGGTTAGATTTAAGGGGAGGAAATGAATACTTTTCCTTTTCTTGTTTCACACCAGGCAAGTGATGCTCTTTGCATTCTGTCACACAGCAGGTGAAACCTTGGTGGACGCGGCTCCCCGCACAACACATGATCCCCTTTTAATTAAAACACTGCAACACCGCTAAGAATAGTAAGTCAAAAGATAGGGACCACTAGCAAAAACTCAGCCAAGCACTGCCATCCTCATTACTGTGAACATTGCCTGCCTGCAATTGGCTATTGATTTGTGAAGCAGCTGACCATTCCCTAAACCCTGTCCCACTTGGACACTTGGATATCTCATTTCTGGAATAATAGTCCTCAAATATCAGGATAGATAGAAGTAGACATAAAGAAATAAAATGTGCACATCGGATTTACATTTAAAATATAGTTTGATGGCAAATAATGAATGCGCAAGACATTAAAATCAAAGGAAAAGCTCACAGTAGCTGCAAGCAGGAGATACAGTTCATGTGTAGGACATATCCAGGAATAAAACCAATATCTATATTTATATTTTAAGCTTACATTTATTTATGACTCTGTTTATTTTCAGCTTGCATTATGTATTAGCTATAGATAAGATTTCCAGCTTTTTCATTTGTTTTTGAAGCACACCTACTTTCACATTGCTCCTGCATCAACACTGTATTGGCCAATTAGGAGCTTAGGGAGCATTCTCAGTGGGCCGTTTAACTGTTGAGACGGTTTTCAGGCCATAAATAAAATAAGCCAGTTTAATTTCATAATCATCACATTAATTAACTCTCTCTAAAATGGGCTTTCACTTTCTACTGTGGTGACGCTGCAGCCTCTGGATGGCAATAGATCGAGCGGTTGCTACCACCTGACAGTATTCCCTCTCCCAAATCATAAAAGTTACTTTCTGGCCGCCTTCTTCCTCTTCATGATTTCCATCTTGACATACATGCTTGGATATGTACATAATCACATTTTTCAAGCTGAACTGGTCCAATGAAGAGACCTTCTTTTTAATATGATCCCTTGAGGCATTAAAAGCAACGTAATATATTATAAGTTATCATCTTAAGGCAGCTGACCGAACACGGGGGAAAGAGAAAAGATAGAGGTTGAAGAAGACAACTATATATGTACATCGTATTAAGCAGTAAATATGAAATTGTAAACTAAATAACAGGTGCCCTTTAAACATAATGGTAGCCCGGTGTTATTGCTCAGTTCACACTGTACTCATTGTTTTCCTGTTTTTTGAATAAAGGTTAATGGGCGTTATTTAATCATCACTAAGTCCATTTATTTTCCAGCCTCACACAACATTGTAGATTTAAATCAATTTGCTGTTCACTAAAACATTAAACCCTTAAATGCATCCACAAAGGTGGACACAGCTAATTTCATCCTTTTACCGCGCTGAAGGAAATAGTCATTTATAAATAATAAAATGCCTTATAAAAGCTGAATATTTATTTTATAATTGATTTTAAAGTAATGCAGTGCCCTTCGCAAAATGGCTAATTCCATATTAGAAACTTAACATGATAAATGTTTAAATGAACGTCCCATTTTACAGCAGAGGAAATATTCACGTCAGCTTTTCCTCATAAAACAGGCTGCGAATTCTGCTCCTGAAAATCCAGCTTTATAACATCATTTAATCAGCAGATCCATCTGCACTGGCATTAATTAGATTCCTAATGAAAAAGGAGAGAAAAGTGGCCTCTAACGTCGCTCCATCTTCTCTGTCCTGAATTACCATATTCAGATGTGCCGTAGCACCATTAGTGGTATGAATTGCAGGGAAATCTATGGAAAGCTGTGATGGATGTGAGCATTTTGTGTTTTAGTGCTGTTTAGCATAAGGTACTGTGATCCATGAAGGTAAATGCCCGTGTTTACTAAAATTCCCCAAGGCAGATAAAACCTTTATGATTAGACCTTTGCCACGACATACTCGTACAGTATGAATTGCAGTACATTACGTGAGCCATAAGAGTTAAAAACAAAGAGAGGCAGAAATATGAGTGAAGGTTAGTCACGCTGACCTGTGTTAACACGTTAAATCTTATGATTTCAAAGTTCTAATCCTAAATAAATCCTTGCACATCATTTATATATTATCCAACAACAAATGTATTTTAATGGAAGCAACGTTTTGACTGGATTGCATTTTCTATTAAAACCTAATGAGGAAATGTTGGTATTAACAGGTAGAGCCTCAGAACCGTTCTAAACTCCTCTTTAATGTGAAATTCAAGTAAAACCATCCAGTCCACAAGGAGAAGTTTGAGGCTGAAGGTGTAGTTTTCTCCTGTCAGTCACAGCCAAGCAATTACATAGAAAGCTGGAGGAGGAGACAGGAGGGGTGTCATTTCATGTGTCAGTTTAACTTCCCATAATTTGAGCTCTTTCCCCCCCTAAACTTACCTCCAGCTGGTAGTTGTAGAAGGAGGTGGGAAAGGCATGTACAGGATCTCAGCAATGGGCTTGGAGATTATTGACTTCACTTTGATTTTTATCCAGAGGGTGAAGAGGAGTGGGAAGTGAATTATTATTCTCATCTAGACACCACGGGCTCTATTTTCACAAACTCTTTTTTTTGTACATTATGTGTCTGGATGAGTCGTGGCACATATGGACAGTGCAGACAGTATTGCAAGACACAACTTTTCCCTTCATGCACCTTTGATGAGTCTTGGTCAAACTGACTACTGGTCAGCAAAAAAACAAACAAACAAACAAACAAAAAAAACAGGGGAAAACAAAACTCCAGCAGAGATATATGGTTCTTTGCCAGTCAGAAACCCTGACCTTGGATTATGCCAAAATGTAGAGGCTCTAGTGTGTGCTACTGCAGAACATCTTGCTAAATTTTCAAACAATAAAATTGCATTATATTTGAGATTGCTTGTCCATGGGTCATCAGTTTGCAAAGTTTGTATAGGTTTCTGTAAAAAGCTGTGCGAGATGTGCCAGTATCAAATGCATTTCAGTCTAATGAAGAGCTGGCCTTTAACCTTACCTGTAAAAATACCAAGACTATATTTCCTGCCTGCCCTGACTTTTTTTTTTTTTTTTTTTTTAGTGTTGCTTCTTCCCCATTATGATGCTTCTGGTTCAACTAGGAAATCAGGTAAACTGACTCATGTACATTCAGGTAAACTATATCATCCACAAGTACGAATGCATGTAATACATGGATGGGCAACAAGTCCAGTTAAATAATGTTAAATAGTGTAGAGACAGAAAAGGGGCAGTCTCACAGCAAAGCAGAAGGATAACTTCAACCTGTTGAATATGCTCTACATAAATATTTGGACAATGAGATCATTTTTTCAGCTTTGATTCGATGGGTTTAAGAAAAGTATTTGAATGAACTGTTTATGCATTGCAGCCATTTTCAGAGGTACAACAGTAATTGGACAAACTAACATTATTTTAAACACGAGGCTTGTTTTTAATTCTTTGTAGTCAATCACTGCCTGAACTCCAGAACTCACCACACCAAACGCTGTGCTTGATCCCTTGAGATACCTTCCCATCTACTTCTTTTTAAGAATTTTCAGATTACTGATTTGGTCACTCCTATTTCTTTCTTTTTTTTTTGTTATCTCTGACAGGTTTATTAGGTTTTTCAGGTTGATGGTGGCCTCCCTCACTTGCATCTACATCTCTTTGGACGTCATTGAAAGTTCCAGTGAACAGCTAACAAATTCAAATTCAGATCTTTTATCTGCTTAATTTGCTGCGGAATAATGAGGGAACATGTCTCACTTGGCTATGAAACTACTTTTTCCAATTACTGTTGAGATTATGAAAATAGGTTCCTGTGGATAAAAATAGCTGTAGTTCCAAAACAGGTAATGCAATACTTTTCTTAAAGCTCTTGAATTAAAGCTAAAAGTCTGCACTTCAATTACATATTGATTGTTTTCACATCTGTTGTGCTGTACAGAGGCGAAAAAGCCAGAAAATTGTGTCAAAGCCCAAAAGACCTATGTTTATATAAAGTACTGGATTATATTTTTCACTTTATTAATGTTTTATATTTTATTCTACTTTTAAAAGGCAGAAACACATATTTGGTAAAGTTAAAGAATCCATCCATTTTCTTCCACTTATCCAATTCAGGGTCACAGGCGCCTGCTCCAGCTGTTATAGGGTGAGAGGCGGGGTACACCCTGGACAGGGTGCCATTCTATCGCAGGGCTAACACATAAAGGAAGACAACCACTCACACCTATGGTCAATTTAGAATCACCAACTAACATAACCCCAGATGTGGGAGGAAGCCAGAGTACCTGGAGTGAAGCCTCTCAGAAGCAGGGAGAATGTTCTCCACACAGAAAGGCCGCAGGTGGAAGCTGACCTTCTTGCTGTGAGGTTACAATACAAACCACCACATCACTATACCACTATAGTTAGAGAATCCTGTAGTGTTAAAATCATGCTTGCGCTGACCACAGTGCTGATGTGAATCCTGTTAAGTTAATTATTCACCAATCAGTGTTTAACACAGGCTTTTGACTTTCTGTTTATAAAAATATTCTCTTAAAATCTGATACAGATATTAACCAATGTTAGTATTCATTTCAAAATGTAAATATTCATACTCAGCTAATGTAAAAATATGTAAAAGATGTAAAAGTGTGGTTTCTTCTTCTACTTTTCCTTCTATCGCTGCATGTTTTGCCGCCTAGCCTCAAAGTCTGGCAGTTTAATGTTTGTGCGTTAATGTTCCACACTTCTGCTGAAGAAAGTTTGTTCTTTTGTGCCATTCCTTGTGTCTACATTTTACCGATGAATTATTAAAGAAACATATTTTTCAGCCACTTCACGAGATTTGATCCAATAATATTTGATGATACATTATGAATGAGCGAGAGCAATGAAAGGTGTTTCCAGGCCTTTGGTTTCTTTATAGAATGTCAGACTGCTCTGGTTCAGGAAGAGCTCAGTCTAAGAGCATTTTCCCTCCTTTTTTTAATGAACCAAATAGTCTGCTTGTGGACCAAAAAGTGGACCAACACAAAAGGGACACAGTTCTTTGTGAAGTCACAGTGTGGGCTTGTGTGAAAGAGGACTCGGTTCTCTTTCTGGTCCAATTCCGCTCTGAGGGGGGTCCTCATTCCTCCTTACGATCACACCATGGAAATCTCAGTGTTGCTTTACTGCTTTTTCACTCAGAGATTTTCTTTTTTGCAGCTTTCTTACAGCATATTAATGTGATGGACATTGTCAAGCTGTCTAAAAATGGTGCTCTGGCTAAGAGAAAATGGAAGTATGGTCCCAATCTCAATGTGTGCAGCATCTTTTGTCCAAATCAGGTCACCTTAAAACGATCTATTTGCTTTATTGATGTATTTGCAACATTTTTCAAATTATATTTTAAGATCTAAAAATGTGCATTGTTAATAATTAACTAATAGTTTCCTTGGGTCTTGTGTTCCTGAACACTCCACTCAGGACCTCGGAACAGAGAGGGAATAAAGAAACAATGACGAGAACTATTTTTGCCATATGCCCGAGCAGCTTATCTAGTCCTAAAACAAACAGATACAATGTGATATGAAAGAAGGTCAAAACTGATGTTCTACAATAAAACAGTGGGATAAGAAGCTGCTCTGGACAGTGTGTAGACAATGACTGCTGCTGTGAGTCACCACTCTCTAAAACAAATCACTCTTTATATAAAGTGCAAACACAGCTCTCGTTGTGAGATGTCACGAACCGGGACCCGTGGCCTGGTGAAAATAAAGAAGACACGCACACCAAAGCCGATTAATAAATTGGCTATTTAATTAAAAAAGAAACATGGGCCAGACAAGCAGGCGTAGTCAGTGGCGTAAGTAAAGAAGCACTGAATGCAATGTTGTATAGTGCAAGAACACAAAGCAAACAGCAACCAAAACCCAAAGGGGTGTCTCAAAGAGGAGAGCCAAGTGGCAACAGAGCTCCAGGGTTTGGAACGCTGTCATAATAGGCACGTGTGTTGCCAGTTTTGCTGACTGCCACAACCACGCTTCCTCTTCAGTACCTGCAAAGTGAAACTGTGACAGGCAAGAAGGCAGAGTGGAGAGGGCCAGCCCAGAGGTAAAGCTGATCTGATGTTTTCAAAGTATGAAATATGAAACTAAGGTGTAAATCACCATCAGTCTGACTGTCAGTTATTGAGGATAAAAATTATGTTAAAAAAGAAGCAAACATTAAAAAAAGATCAGAGGTATTTTTTTAAGGTATGCTAACTGCTATTTACAAGAAATCCTAAAGGACTGACAAAACTTCACATTTTCTTGCCTGCTGGAAACAATCCATGACAATAAGAGATTATTACGTACATACAGTATTCTGTATTCCATTTGTGCTGCAGCTGGCTCTTTGCAAATCATGTAATCAGCCCCATTTTATCAACATCTGCAATCAGCTGCACAGCTGGAGCGCCTCATGACCTTCTTCCTTACTTTGTACAGACAAAAGTGCAATAAAGTTTAATTTTTCACTGTTAGGGCTGATTGTTACTTCTGATGTAATCCAGTCTTGATTGGATTTAATTGCATTCACTAAATTTTTTTTCTATTCACATTTAGGCATACAAAAGTGTGACCCACAATTAGTGCATCAATACAATAATTTAACAACCCTTAAGCATCTGCAGAATAACCAGCAGGATTATGAAGTACCGTGTTGCCAGGAATTTTTGAAATATGTTCTGGCTCATGTATAGTAGCAGATGAGCCACACGGGTGGGCTTTACTTCTAAAACCTGGACCTGAAACATCCAACATTTTAGCAACTATCTATTAGGGCTTAAACATTTTCACCATTCAGCTGCACCTGCTAGAACAGCTGTTCTTTTCCTGGGCTCAACACCTACCTGCTCCAACCCCCCTTTGTATGCACCACAATTTGTCATTCAGTCTTATTTGTCACGGGAACTAACAGATATACTGTAATTGTAAGTGTTCAGCTTTGTCCGACAGCCATAAAACCTACTGAACTGAAGATAAAAATATTACAAAGGATCTAAGCAACTTTGGCTCTGCTCATTTGAGCTTTGCATCCAATATGACTCTGAAATTGGCTATTGACTGAACCAGTTAGAGGCTGACATTAAACATATCCTCAAATCAATTCATAAGTATTCCCCTGAAGACACAGAAAATGTCCACACTAGCAACTAAAGTCTGTAAGCATTTATATTTCATATTTGAGAGTTTTATATTATGAGATCAGATGTACTAGTTTAAATTTAGGTTTGGGGTTTGTTAGGCTTTAATAAGGTAAAATACACCAATACTGGTTTCTGCAAGGTGAAATATACCAAGTCCAGAGAAGCTATTTGCAATATCGAGATAAACCGCATCTTGAACAATGCCGTTTTTTTTTTGATCTACTTAAAGGGCATACATAATGAAAAATCTCTAAATGTTAGGCCATTCTAAAAATGAGACAGTTCCCCCTTTCTTCGTGCATGATTTAACATACAAAGGTGTAGGAACACATGTTCTAATGTATCCAAAATGAATTGCAGACACTCCTTAAAGCTCAGCTATGATTTTGGTAAGAAAGCCTTTGTGATCTTTAAACCCTTTTCATGAAATGACCTACATGAAGACTTCAAAACCTGCTCCTCTCTCTGGCTGTCTTTAAAGCTTTAGTTAAGGTACTGGGATATGAAACTACTGGGAATTGCCTTTACTTCGAATAAGTTGACTGACTTTTTGTGCTCCAATGGAGCAGCTCACCCCACACCCACAGTTTCTCCTTGTGCATATGTGCACAAGCAGCCCCCCTCAGCAGCTGGATTATTGGACACAAGAAAAATGATAATAAATGTGCAGATCCAATCTGTACTTTTTTACTTTTACTTAAGTAAAGAAGTTGAACCAGTACTTCAACTTTTACCAGAGTAGTTTTTAAACACAAGTACTTGTACTTCTACTTAAGTACAGATTGTCAGTACTTTTGCCACCTCTGTTCACAGATGGGTTTAATGTAATGCTTTGTAAATGTTCTGAATAACAGGTTGAGAGGTACTACATTTGGCTTTGTGGATGTGCTTCTTTCCAATCATAATTACATGTAGTTCCTGTTACTGTGGAAACCAAACAAAGGTGCTGTGTGGAGTACATTACTCGATCACAGCACCAGTGTCTCTGGATACATTTCACATAATGAGCAGTTCAAGCATACACTTTCCTTCAACAGATATAAAAAGTGATAAACACAATAATATCTGTGTATGGTTCTAAAAGAATCTTCCCTCACTTTACTAGGAAGGAAGTATTTTGTGGAAGTCTAGTACTGTACCAAACTGTGCTGTACTGTACAGTATTGGTTTGTGAGCATTGCAGTTAGCTCGGGGGGGGGGGGGTGCTGTTCACATCAGGATCAGGGAATGTGTCTTCTTGTTGTTTCCATGTTTGGATCAGGCTTTAGTTGAATGCTTACATCATACTGAAGGATCATGTCATCAAGTCCAGAGGCTATTTTCCCATCATAGCTAAGAGCTGAGTTCCCTCTCTCCTGTCAGCTGCCAGGCCCAAATTTTCCAGAATGGGGGCATTTTCCATATGGCATTCTGAATTCTCTTTTTGTCGTAATTCAGCTAGTCACAGGAGATTATTCTTCTCAGAGCTTTTTATTGGGATAGTTACAACTTTTTTTTTTTTTTCATTTTTGGCCATCGTGGCTTTTATCGTCAGTGTAGAGGGGACAGGAAATGGGGGGAAAGATATGGGGGAAGACACAGGGCAAATTGGCGACAAGCCGGGACTCGAACTCGCGCCGCCCACACCACAAAGCAGTACATGAATGTGGTCGCCTGCTCCACCCCTATACGTTACAGTATGTATAGTAAGGTATAGTAAGTGTGGTAGGCATGGAATGTATGGTATGGAATGTATGGTATGGAATGTATGGTATGTATTTAGGGTATGGTACGGTATGTACAGTATGTACATTATGGTATGTATGGTATGTGCTGTACAATATTTACAGTACGGTACAATGTGTACGGTATGGTATGTAAGGTATATACGGTATGGTATGATACATATGTTATGTATGGTATGGTATGGTACGGTAAATATAAATACATATAAATATTTAAATATAAAAATAAAAATATAAATACATATAAGTATATTTTTTTAAAAATATGCAAATACATATATATAAGTATAAATTGTTAAAAATATAAAAAATTAATTTTATAAAAGATAAAAAAATATATAATATATACATTTAAATATATAAAAATATAATTAAAAAACTAATTTATAAAAAATATAAATATATGTGAAGATTTAAATATAAAAAATATAAGTATAAATTTATAAAAATATATATAAATATAAAAATATAAATACATATAAGATTTAAAAAATGTTTAAATTTAAAAAATATAAATATAAATGAATATAAATAGATATTTATAAAAAATTTATAAAAAATATATAAATATATATATAAATAAATAAATATATAAATATATAAAAATATAACTTAAAAAATATATAAAATTTTAAAAATATAAATATCTAAAAATATTTAAATATAACAATGAAAATTTAAATATATAAGTATACATTTTAAAAATATAAACACATACATATAAAAATATAGATATATATAATATAAATATATATAACCAATTAAATATAAAAATATAAATATATACACATATAATTATAAAAATATAAGTAATTTAAAAAAATATAAATATATATAAATATTTAAATATAAAATAAAAATATAAATACAAATATGTATAAAATTTTAAAAACATAATTTTTTTAATTTATAAAATATAAATATATAAATTTTTTTAAGGATAACTAAAAAATATAAATAAAAATAAGTATACTTTTTTGAAATATAAATATATAAATATAAATACATAAAAACACAATTTAAAATATATGTTTATATTTATAAAAATAGTAAATATATAGTTTAAATTTATAAAATATAAATAAATATATACATGAATATGTAAAAATATAATGTAATATATATATATAAATATATATAAATTTTTATATGAAAATATAACTATGAAAATATAAATACATATAAGTATCAAATTTAAAAATATAAATATATAAAAATATAAATATATATAAATATTTAAATATAATATAAAAATATAAATACAAATATGTATAAATTTTTAAAAACATAATTTTTTAAATTTATAAATATATATAAAAATATACACATATAAATTTACAAATATCAGTATAATTTTTTAAAAAAATATAAATGAATATATAAATAAAAATACGTAAAAACAGAAATTAAAATATATGTTTAAATTCATAAAAATATAAATATATGTGAATATTTAAATATAAAAAATATGTTTAAATTTATAAAAATATATAAATATTTAAATTTAAAAATATAAATACATATAAGTATAAATTAAAAAAACTCTTTTAATTTGAAAAATATAAATATAAATATATATAAATATGAATAGATAAGTATAAATTTATAAAAATATAAATATATATATAAATATTTAAATATAAAATAAAAATATAAATACAAATATGTATAAATTTTTAAAAACATATTTTTTTAATTTATAAAATATAAATATATATAAATATATAAAAATATTTAAGTATAAATAAAAAAATATAAAAATAATTATAATTTTTTGAAATTTAAATATATAGTTTAAATTAATAAAAATATATATAAATATAAATAAATATATACATGAATATGAAAAAATATAATTTCATTTATATATATATATAAATTTGTATATGTTAAAAAATGCAAATATATAAAAATAATATATAAAAATATTTAAATATAACTATTAAAATATAAATACATAGTATTAAAGTATTAAAATTAAAAATATAAATATATATAAATATATATAAATTTATAAAAATAAACTTAAAAAATCTAACAATTTATAAAAATATAAATCTATATAAATATTTAAATATAAATATATATAAAAACATATCTTAAAAATATATAAGTATAAATTTTTTAAATTATAAATATTTATAAATGTAATATGTACAAATATAAATATATAAGTATACATTTATGAAATATATATATATATATATATATATAAATAAACACATACATAAATATGTAACAATATAACTTAAAAATATATATACATTTTTATACTTTTAAAAATGTAAATATATAAAAAATATAATTTAAAAAAATATTCAAATTTAACTATGAAAATACATATGATGAATCAAAATTATTTTTGGAAAACATGGATGTCGCATCCTCTGGGCTAAAAATAAGAGGGATCATCTGGCTTGTTATCAGCATTCAGCTCAAAAACCTGCATCTCTGACATTATCGGGGTGCATCGGTGCCTCTGGAATTGGCAGCTTGCACATTTGGATAGGCACCTCAAAGGTCTATACAGGTTTTAAAGCAACATATATTCCCATCTAAACCTCATGCTTCATTTATCACAACAACATGGTTTCATACTAGAGGAGTCTGGATACTGAACTGGCCTGCACACAGTCCAGACCTTTAACCAACTGAAAACACTTGGCACATCATGAAATGAAAAATAAGTCATTTCAACACACTTCACTGTTTAAACTAAAAACACATACTCGTGTGTGTGTGTGTGTGTGTGTGTGTGTGTGTGTGTGTGTGTGTGTGTGAGTTTATACATTGGGGAATTCACGAAAGTTTGTGAGAGATGATCTCTGAGGATCCTGTGGCATGAGTGACCTGTAACTTGAATACCCGGAAACAAGTTGCAATTTGGCATTCGACAGCTCCATTCCAGTCCAGTGCTTCACGAGAATCACTGTGTATGCTTGTCATGTTTTCTGCCTCTGAGGAATACAAATAATTAGACAAGTACTCATCTATGTAACTAATTAATGTGGAACTCCATCCATTGTCAACAGGTTGTACGCAGTGTGCACTCTGGACTCTACACTGTCCTTGCCATGGCTGACTTCTTTAGTGAAAGGCTCTGACAAGAATAAATAATATACTGTGATGGAAAAAAAAATTCACACACACACACACACACACACACACACACACACACACACACACACACACACACACACACACACATATATATATAGTCTGGTGATATACCTGTGTGTTGCCAATCTCCTTTAGATATTATGGTGGACAGGGCATAGATGGCATTTGAGAAATGTTTTACAGAAAGTGTCATGAATGTGCAAACAGAGGAAAAACAAAACAAGTTGGGTCGAAAACATCAGCTCTTTCAAATCTGACATCCATTACTGGTGACCTTTTAAGTCTCAGCACATCTTGTCTTCTTATTTCAGCCTGACTGATTTGTCAGGTACAGCAATATGATTTCACCGTGTCTGTATACCTGTCAGTGGGAATACTATGTGCTTTGTGTTTGTTTTATTAAACCATATATAGCAGCTGCACAATGAATAAATACTGTTTTTCCCATATCAACCCCAATAGACGCCAATTTAACCTTTCCATAGGACACATAGATGGGAAGTGATTTTAAGTCAGGAAAGGAGAAGAGCAAAACTACAACTTCAGGTTCAGAGGTGCAGCGTGAGTCATCCCAAAAAGGTTTCTCAGAACTCATCAAAGTCCTTTAATTGCCTGCACTCTAATTGGGCAATGCTCAGATGCATTACTTGCGTAAATAGGACATAATAGAAATTATTTAATTGAAGTAACAGATAGAAAATCTAACAGTTTTCTTTATAGGCTTTAATGTGTTTGGCCGAACTTGCTCCCGAATGCAACAGTTCAGCAAATAATATATGACCTCAGCTTTGCAGTGTCTTATTGTGAAAGTAATGCTCCAGCCTGCCTTCAGGGTTTTGCTGCCAACTGCATCTGATATTGGGAAAAATATTAAGTGCGGTAATTACCCTCTCTGGTTAAGAAAGGCCCTTGTACCTATTTTTCTGGTTTAATTGCTTCCTTTTGCGTAATTAGTAATCATTAAGAGATAGTCAATTGGGCATTTATGCACTGTCATGATGCACTGTACAGCACGTCCAATATTATGTGGTGCATCATTAGCTGAGAGGTCAGCCGAGTGGTGCTGTTCAAACTAGAGCTGCTGTTATGATCCACTGAAAAACACTGAAAGCAAAAAACAGTGCTGCCATGAATATATTTATGGCTCACCAATAAAACAAAATCTGAGATTCACATTTTAAAGGAATTAGAGTGCTGTGTGGTAGTGTATGTTAAAGTGGAAGTAGTAGTAGTTATTGAAACTCTTTAGTGGCAATATTTATCAACACAAAATTGCATTGACAAATATTGCGATCTATCGCATTAGTCATATCTGATTTAATACTGTAGTTATTCACTATCTATTTTTTTGCTATCTAGCTAATATGTTGCTTATTTGTTTGTACCTCTCTTTGCAAAACACTATCACAGCCCATTTAGCCGTGTGTGTGTTGAATAATTTAAGTACAGAGTTGTCATGGGTAGGAGGTTTTAACTGTGGTAGTAACAGCAATGGAAGTTAGAGGGGGTGTAATGACATCTGTACATCACGGCGTACTCTGAGAAAGACTACAGTAGTTGCTGCACTGTACTTTAGACAAAGGGTGAGATTTTTTTCTATAAACTTAACTTGAGCCAGCACATGCACAGTAAACAGTAGTCTATACATAAGAGAAGTTCTCTGCTCATAGGAGAATATAACTAATTTATGCTGCTGCTTTATCCCTCCATTAACATTGTGATGTAAGGATGAAGGTTGAGGTTAATGTGAAGCAAAGTGTCTGCATCAATATCTGCCAGGAGGAAATAGCTCTAGAGCAAAGTACCTCGCCTTGTGCGCTGGATCATATGCAGTCTCATTATGTAATGATTTAGTCAAAAAAAAAAAAAAAAAGCAAGGTGAAGACCATCAAGTTCACTATAAATTTTAAAGGATTTGTTCAGTCAGTTAACGGGTTTTATTGCTACTTTAGGTCTGCTAGATGTAGACACCTTCTTCCTGCACTCGTTGCATTTTTTCCCCATGTAAACAAAGTCTTAGGTCCCACTTTGAAATAATTTTTATATTTCACACATATCCAGCTCTCAAATTGAAAGTTGTCAAACTATTTGCATGCCATATCCTTGCAAATTGTGGGGAATTGCACCAGGGAGATTGTGTGGCACCTCAGGGAGTCATCCCTGAAATCTGTGAAGTTGCAGTAATATTATGATCTAAACCACCTGCAGCAATTCAGCATCTCACCACTGCCCGTTCTCATCATCCTATGTTGTCAGTCAGAGGACCAGAGGCCCTGTGGCAAATTGTGCGTCCTTCTTGTGCAGGTATGTGTTTATAAATGCTCGCCAGTGACTGTAAAGAGGGGTCTACATGTCATCCCTGCTGCTGTAAGTGATCTTACGTGTTCATTCAGTCAGCATAAAAACCTAACACCAGCAAGTGGGCGTGCTCCCGAGAGCCAGAGGGGATGAAGAGACCTGAATCCATTCAATAAAAATGAAACAGATAAGACAGTCGAGCTGCTGCAGTTAAAATGCAAGCAAAGCAGGAGCCATCGGATCCTGCCAGCTCTCCTAAGGTCATGAAGACCTTGGTGGTTGAAGCTTTAATCTGGAATAAAGGAAGATAGGAAGGTATTCAGGTGCCTCAGGGGGTGGGGTGGAGAAGAGGAAGTCTGGAAGAAAGAGAGCATATTTTGTTTAACCACTATAAAATTAGGCTGTAAAACTGTCTTCCTCATGTTACTGAAACACTGGTTGAAGTCAGAAGTGTTTAATCTTTTTATCGGTTAATGATTCCCTTATTCCCCTATTTTTAAGGAATGGCAGAATGTAGAATTGTATCAAACACCATTTATGGGGCCTCATTAAATTCAAGTTAGACCAGTTTCAGACAAGATCTGCTTTCATTATTGGCACTATTTTGATACTGATTTCTGTGCAATATTTTTCACTGTCCAAAAAGCAAATAATAATAATACTATTTTTTTCCATTCCTTTAGATCTCTGGAACCATATACATTGCAATATTTATTATTTTCTATCCAGATGAAACCCATCACATGTTACCAGCTGTTTCATACAGAATAAAACAGGTTTGATGGGAGACACGAAGAAAAAGATGGTAAGTTATTATTTAGGCATACACGAAGGTCAAAGCAGGTTTACAAATAATATGCACATACTCAACCTGTATTTATAGTGCTTAACCAATTTATTAGAACACCTGTCAGAAAAAAAAACCTTGTTTAAAACAATTATACGTTTTTTTATTAGGCAAATAAACAGAAGTCGGAAATTAAGCGTAACATTAATCAAGCATAACATTCAAACACTAAAACAATTTTTTTTCTGTTCAGGAATGAAAGTAAATACCTGTGATTTGGCATCTTAATTAAAAATGATAATATGCTTTACTACTTTTTGTTCTGGTTTTTTTTTGGTGGGGGGGTTATAAAACAGTAAATTTGAAAATTCATGTGTAACAACAATATTTTAGCATTAAAAGTATATTTTCCATTAACCTGCTTGCACATACAGGTGCATCAATCATTAGAGAAACATAAAAAATGATTTTGGGAATTACCAATACTGTTAATTTAGGGCAGCTGTGGCATAAACTTTACACTGGCAGGCTAATGAATTTGTTAAACATTATATATTCTACTATTTATTCGCTGGATCAAACTAGATGCGATGCAAAGATCTGGGAGATTCCACCATATGCACCTACTTTACATTCTGCGACAGTTTGAATATAGTTCCCTTGCACATTAGGCAGGCTGACTCACTCTCTGCTTTTAAATCCTCTCTTAAAACTCATTTATTCTCTTTGGCT
>JAVDPK010000475.1:284638-295882 GCA_034780415.1 Cichlasoma orientale | reverse complement strand
CTCTTTGGCTTTTAACTCAGTTTGAGATGTTGGTTTTCTTTGTTTATTTTCTTAGTTGTGGTTTTATTTATTTATTTATTTTTTTTTTTATTGTCTCTTTGTCTTATGTGTAAGGTTTTTACTTGTTTGTTCTTAGCTGTGTACAGCACTTTGGCCAACTGCGTTTGATTTTAAAGTGCTTTATAAATAAAGTTGAGTTGAGTTGAGTATAGATATAAAAAAGGGGAACGATATGCAATAGGGTAAAGCTTCCCAAATATTATCAGCCGTTTTTAATAGTTTTAATTGTCTTTACGCAATCTTAATTTCTTACAGTCACCACAGAGGACTGTCACTAAATGTTGCAAAGTTGATCTATTTTTTGTTGTTGCTTTAAACCATATACGTAGCACCATGTAGCAAATGAGAATTCAGAGCGGCAGAGGAGTCTTACGTCTTTGATCTAAGAGGAGGGTCTTTGATCATGTAATGTTGTGGCATGTGTTTCTACAGAGCTGCACCTTTGTCTCATGATTTCCTCTTACCTCTAATATACCAGCACACAAACACACACACATGCGTGTACTCTGTAGATGCATACAGTTCAGGCCACATGAGGAAATGTTAAATTTCCAATGCGAGCGTGTCATTTTGTCAAGCCCACATCTGTTTCTCGTGTATGGAGGTAAGAACAGCCAACGCAAGAGGTACTTGTGGATAATTGTGCATACGAGAGAGAATCAAATTAAGGGATGTGGACAAAGAAATGGTGAAAAAAATCGGATTGAAGAGTTTGAGACAGGCAGGAAAGAAATGAGAGGTAGATTTCTCCACGTGGAAACTCACTATAAAGAACAAGGAAACAAACACCAGAACAAAGACAATGATAACCAGGTGTGATATTTATGGCAGGATGAACCCTCAATTAGTCACATGCCTCGGAAGTAGGCCAAGACCCACAGCACACCTGTCCTTTTGCTTGACTTCAAAATGTACAATGCCGCATGAATAAACTCAAACACCTGCATACACACATGCATAAACACACCACACATGGAGGAAATAGATTTGCTGCTGGAATGAACACTTGCCCTTTGTTGTAGCTGTCAGAAGCTAAGAGGAAATGTTGATGCAATGGAGAGAAATCGCAGTAGTTTGATGTTTACTTGTTGCACAGTTTGGTAACAGCAAAAGCCGAGAAATTAATTTATTTCATCATAGAAAGGGGCTAATCCAGTGCACAGCTTCCACTGGTTACTGTTTTCCTCCGTTCCCCTGTGAATGGGATATCACTTCAAGAAACACAATTCATTTAATTGAAACACTTGTAAACGGAACAGTAAAGAAAATATAACTCTCCCCCTAAATGTCAGTTCATCCAATGAAATCCAGTACTGTGAGTGTGTCAAGAAAATCGATTTGAACTCTCTTTCTCAAACTCTCATACAACATTTCCACACAAAAGGGTAGCCTGCTTGCTCTGAAGTCGGAGCTTGTGCCTGGCACTGTGGGGCATTCTCGGAAAAAGGTAATCTGAACCATTAAATTATCATTGACAGAGCAAGTTAGAGTCAGGTGCACATGAAAGGTTACAGGATACTGAAAGTACATTTTAGTCATATTACACTACCTGGAGTTCTGCAGGTCATTTGTCCAATCAATACCAGGATCTATAACCACAGGGGAAAGACTTTTGTTTATAACACTTAGCTCAACAGTTTTATAACCGCAGCAATATTATTAGTATCAAATAAGACTTTTTGCTGGCAGTTAGCATTCTGCTAGAAAAATGAGAAATAGGTGCAGTGATTCATTGAAACATGTGCAAACATACATAGAAATATAGTATATGAGGAAAAAACAGAGTTTGTACAATTGAATATTTGAAAGTCAATATTTGGTGTGAACACCTTTATTCTTTAACACAGCCTGGACTCTTTTCTCTGAATTCTGGTAATTTCTTTGAGTAGTCTTCAGGAATAGTTCTCCAGGCTTCCTGAAGGACATTCAAAGCTCTCTTTTTGATGTCAGCTGTATTTTGGTCCATTTTCTGTCAAGATCATCTAACACTGCTTTATTAATGTTGAGCTCTGGGGAGGCCAATCCATGACTGATGGATGGACTCACTTGTGTGTGTTTTATTCAGGTATGCTTTTCCTGCATTGGCAGTGTGTTTGGGATCATTGTCATGCTGAAAAATTAATCTTTTGCTACATTTGCATATATTACAACTTTGTGTCATGTTTTGTTTTGTTTTTTTACATCACAGGTGAAAAGACTTCTGCACAGCAAGCCTCTTCTCTCTTCATTCCTCTCAGAGCAGATGCATTTTAGGAACTGAGATGTCCTTCAAGAAAAAAATTGCAGGTCACAGGCTGGAGGAGGGAAGAGAGAGGATATAAGGCGGCATAAAATAGAAAATGAAAAAGGTCTCAATGGGACTTGCACGGAGTGATCCAAATACAGGAGGGGGGTTGGAATCCTTATAGTGTTTCATAAGGAGCACTCTTGGAAGGCATTGGCTAGGCTGTTGACTTAGCCTCATGGTGGTAATGGGGCCAATGTAACCACATACTCTTGTGTACATATCTGTTTATTAAAATTATAAGGAGAATGTGATAGCCAAAACATTTGACTTGTATGGCATTAGTGGTCTAGGTCTGATGACCCTTAAGAGAGGCTTACTCTGACTAGGATTCAAAATCTCAACTTCCTGCTCCAAAGGCACAAACACTGCTACTACCATGAAAAACTAACAGAGGAAAAGCGGGTCAGAACCATAATCTAAGCTCATACACAGATCATCCACGAACCATGATGGTGGCCCTCCCGGACGGACTGCAAAATGAATGCAACAGCAGCAAATGAAAGAGTATGCCGAGAAGCTTCAGTCTGTCTGCTTGCAAAGTCGGATGTCATTATGCATTTCCAGGTCCAAACGCACCATTGGTTTCCAAAATCAAGCAAACTGAGAATTAAAAACGATCCAAATTCTTTCAGCTCCAATAAAACGATTAGTGTGGCTGCTCTCCCTGATGTTACAATAAAGTTTAATGTCTATGCATCCATGAAAAAGAGGATTTACAAGGTTTAGTGGAATTAGAAGTTAGCAGGAGGTTAGCAAGGTGTTATGGATGGCTGTGTGGCAGGCAAAGCAGGACTCAAAAGACAGGACTAAAATACTCTGCTGTATTTGCTGGTTCTCTCAGGGAAAACATACAAAATACAAACTGGTCTGGACAGGAGCCAGGAATACACTACCTAGAAAGAAACTTGGAAACATGGAGCTCAGGAACACACAACACGAGGGGAGGCAAAGACGAGGACACGACAAAGAACAGGAGGACGACACAGACAATATATACACACATGAGGTTATCAGGGAGATAGGACACACCAGGGAGCGCAGCTGAACTTCATCTAACTAATGAGACAAGGGAAGCAAAACAGAATACAAACCACACGATACAAAGGACTGCCAAAGTAAAACAGGAAGTAGACAGAAACAGAAACGCAGACTTGACACAATATGGGGCAACCGACAATCATGAGGACAGGACACAGAGACAAAACAGACACTGGAACACTATGGGGGAAACAGAAACATAATCTAACAAGGAACCAGGAACTAAGATAACAAGCTCACAAGCACGGAGAAATAATATAACCAGCACCCATGAACAGAACTAAAGAACCCAAACCCTAGGAATATAAAGAAACAAACCAGGAATAGCTGTCATGTCCTGGGCCGGTGGCCCAGTGTTTTATGTTGTATGGGTATGGTTCTGTTTTGGTTGCAGCCCTTGTGTTCCTGTCTCCCTGTGTTTTTGTGTGAGTTGCCTTCCTGTTTTACTTTGATAGGTTTCTGGTCTTTCCTGATTTTCCCATTACCTGCTGTGTGTATTTATTGTTTGTGTTTTTCACCTGGTCCTCGTCGCGTCATTTAGTTATCCTCCGCTGTTGTAGTGCCCTGCCTTCCGTGTTTCCCTCTGTGACAGTTCTCAATAAACCGCCGCATTCAAGTCTCTATCAGTGTTTGGCGTCCTGCTTTGGAGTTTTCCTTCCTGCCTGCGCAACAGTGTGCCTTGACAATAGCAATACAAAGACATCTCAAAACCCAGAATCTTAGACCCAGGGACCATGACACAAGGTAGTTTCCACTTAAAGATAATTTCACGTGTTCTGACTGAAGTATTTCTAAAAAACAAACAAACTAAACTAAAATGTACAGCTCTGCTATCACTTTGGAAGTAAACAAAGACAGAAAACTAAATAGCAATGACATTTGGAGGGTTACTGAATCTGACATATAATGTCAGCTAACAACCAAGCTGTGATTAGACTAAAAAAAAAAATTGGCCTGAGAATGATTCTTTTTCTGAAGCATTCAAATATTTGGTATCTGGGACACTGTTAGCCTCTGGGCTGCAGTGTACACCATAGGTTTTTCAAAACTCAACTTAAAGATGTGCTGCACGTGAACAATCCAGTAGAGATAGATTATCACATCAAGAAATCCTACCAGTGAAAAAAAGCCTTTCTAAAGGATTGCAGAGTGTGCTTGCTTGGCAGCATAAGAACAGGCCCTGAATACAAGAACCAAAGAGGCACACAGCTACCAGACAGGACCAACGGTGCCTGATGCTCATTACCCACCACAAGCTGCAAAACAGTACACTGAGAGGCATGAGGAAGTGGCTGCAATGGGCAAAAGGAACATGAGTACTGAGTACTCATGTGATAAGAGTAATGAGCCCTGAATGCTGATGGTGAATTGATATTATTTGAAGTCATGGCTGGTGTAATCCCATCACAAGGTGGGCTCTTGTAAAATCTTTGTTTCATCATACCAGAGGTTTCTTTCTTCTCATGGTCTGAAAGTTGTTAAAGAGCCTTTTAATAAAGTCCCACTGGACTGTCATGTTCCTATTAGTGGAAAATGGTCTTTGTCTGGCCACTTTACCATAAGGGACTGACTGGTGAAATGCTGCATAAATGGTATATATTCTTGGTTAACTGACCAAAAGCCTTTTGTTTCAAATAGGTCAGAGGGTGACCACATATAGAAAGAATGTTACTGATACCAGTTTGCTAACCTATGAAGATGATTGCAAAAAAAAAAAAAAATCAATGATAGATTTCAGTTCCATCAATATTTTATAGTTTTATTTTGTAGCTACAGGAAGATAAAGGAGATGCTGATCACAGCTGTCTTGTTTGGCAAAACTGACACCATGAGGTGCATTCTTGCTGTTGTTTTCACTGTCATTTCACTTTATCCTGCACATATTTCTGCATCACAAATATGTAATTTTTCAAAATTATTTCAAAACTGACAGAATAACAGACCAAGACGAGAGAAACAAAAGAGTTTGTGGGCTGGAGAAAGACAAAGAGGGAAACATAAATACTTTAGTATGTGTTCATGCAAGTGTGCACAAATTTGTGTTGTATTTTTATTTTATGTGTATGCATTTATGCATTTGTCCATCCACGTGTGCAGTCAAGCGTGCATAGCTATGTGTATGTATCGTAGCACGAGGGGCACCTGCAACCTGTGATGGAACAACATGAAAGCAGGGGGTGGATGGTGTGACAGGAAAGGGAAAGGAGGATGGGGAAAGGGGATAGAGACAGGGTTATAAGGGTAGTCGGATCAGTGACAGCCAGGAGCTCTTTCCCCAGAGAGAGGCCATTACTGGGGGAATGGAGGTGGGACATGTTGGCGGGGCCTGCCACAGAGCTTATTGGCAATCTGTTACCAAGGCCGCCGGCAGGAGGGGGAATAACAGGTCCAGGGACAGAAGAGTGGCTGTGAGAAAAGAAAAATCTACTCTCCTCAGGATTCCTGGCAATAAGAGAGATATGTGGAGTAGGTAGTGGTGCAGGGTCACCAGTCAACAGGACCAGAGGACAGCTAAGAAAAGAGTGGGGTAGAATATATAGTGGCATTTTGTTACTGTTGAGGCTATTCGGGAATGTCCTCACACTAGAGATTTGCATTTGAATTTAGTACAATAGAAGAGAGGTGAGGGAGGTGATTTCTTGTCAAGAGGGGGATTGTAAGCAAAGAGCATGAAAAGGAATCACAAAGATCACATCTCAAGAGAGACATTAGAATGGAAGAGAAATAAATTAAAAGGCGTGATTGTGTGTCTAGTGTAAGGTAAATTATCCTCTTAGACAAAACAACTAAATAGATCCAATTTTCACAGTAATGGTACTACATACCATTACTGACCTGTTGCTGCTCATGGTGTGAAGTGTTTGATATGCATCTGTGGAAGCACTTTTATGCTATGTGAACAAGAACAGACAGAAAAAATATATATGGGATTTTTCAGTCATGGATTGGCCTCCCCAGCAGTGTGTGATCTCTCTTTTTTTTTTTTTTTTTTTTAGCAAAATATAAAGAAAAGATGGGCGGCTCAAGCCTTTTGCACAGTGCTGCACTGCACAGTACTGCATATCTTACGTTCTTGCTGTGTGCAGTTTGTGCACCTGGTTGTTGATCCTTGCACAGTTCCACCTGACATGCTTTAATGATATGAGACAGATTAAGTGTGTCAGTGAATATAGCATGTCACTAAAAGAGAGGAAGCGCCACATGACAGATGCAATATGAATACTGAAATCTCCAAATGATTTATTTGAGTCTGACATCTAAATCTGGCAATTAAAATGTCAACTGCTTGTAACCATGTATATGTATATACGGCGCGGTGAACGTGGCAATAAGAAGACTGGGTTGGTAATAAAAATTGATAGAGAGGGGAAATTGGAGAAATAGCCAGGAGTTAGGAGAAACAGGATAACATCTCTCATAACCATTCTAAACAGACACATTATTTCAGCCTATTTTCTCAATGTTTGATAATGCAGTCAGATACTGTGCTGCTTTGTGCACAGTATCTGACTGCACAAAGCAGCAGATACTGTCACTCTTTCCTGCAACTGTAGCAATTTCATTTTCCTAGACAGAATTAATGATGTCTAAGGGGAAGATGAGAAACATCAATCAATAGCTGAGGTGACAGACAACCTTACAGGTGAATGAGCAACACTTAGTGTATGTGATATCATATTAACCGCAGTGTCTTTGCTGAACCTTCTTCCTTATAGCCACCTATTAGGGGCCGGTTCTGGTCTCGCGAGCCATTTGAAAAACCAAGGTTTCCTAGAGAATTATTGATTCTGTCACATAACCCAATTTTTCAAAGACCTTGCTCCATGGGGAAGGAAGAAAAGGGGAGAAAAGAAACACTACCCCATACTGCCAACAAGGAGTAATTTTTCTCCCTAACAGACGAGGAAGGAGCATATTTCCATTCCAAATGGGTTTGGGCTTATTAGTCTGGTCGGTGGGTATTTTGTCATTGTCATAAGCACAGTGAGAATTAATTGGTGAAATGGTGCCCCATGAGCCACCTTGTGGGGTGCAAATGACATTTTCTTAACCTAAAGATCTTAATCAAAAGCAAAGAGGTGGAGCTCACCTACCAAGTGTGTTTAAGTACCACCAACAGGTGCAGGCTGACACCAATTTGGAAAGTCAGCAGGATTGGATAATAGAAAGGATTAGAGTGAGTTTGAACTCTTTGTGATTTACCACTTATGTCCTTTGGCAAACAACCAAATTAAGGGCTTTAAATATTTGTAAAAGCCATGGAAATGAAGGCACAGTACAGTCACACCTGTTAGAACCTCATCATATCTCACCATACGGATGAGATTTGCAATCCTGCTCAAAAAAATACTCATATTTTTAGTAAAATAACAGGCTCACCAAAAACGATGCCAGGTGTTGATAGAAAGTGTGGGCGGAACATTTTCTATTGCCCTTCCATTTACAACAAGTCACTTGAAATTAAATTATGGGTTTAATTAACAATTGTACACACTTAATTGCTAATATTAATTCAGAGGCTTTGCCTGAATGGCTTTCACACACGATAAACAGTGGTGTGAAATATGATAAGTTGGATGAAGTGGGATATAATAAACTCATTTGATACTCGTAAATACAATCCAATTAACCTCCTTGAGGTTTTGCAGCAGGGGAGAAATAACATAAGAAAAAAAAAAAAAACACTTACTGAAAGCAAACTGGGGGAAATCAGCAACTCCCGCAGAAAGATGGAACTGGAAGAAAAATGTCGTTTCCTTCTCTTTTTCTTGACGAAATGAATAAACTAATTCAATTTTGTAACTCATAAAGCATTAAAGAGATAGATTGCAATTGATATATGAAAATGTGTCTAAATCTCTTGTAACATCTTGCCTCTGTCATAACCTTAACTAAATATTTAATTAAGCAATAGCTTCATTTAGTGTAGTCTTCATTTTAGTTAATGCAATACTAATTGACCTCTTTATTATAGTCCTCATAAACCTTTTTCTTCCTTCTCTTCCTTCTCTTTCTTCTTCCTGTATCACTGGCCTTGTCTGGAGGGGTAAATAATTGACGGCCCTCTTCTCACGCTGTGAGAAATTTATGAATGGTAGAAGGGTGGCTGTATTTTTCTCCCTAACTTCTGAGTAGTCTTTCTCAAACTTGTCGGTGTATCCGCACCAAGGTCAAAATAAGTGTATATTTTATAAAGATGTATCACCCTTGCTAAACTCGTAGTCAGCCCTGGCCAGCGGTCTCAGAGCCAAGATGCTTACTGGCCGTACCTAGCTCCGGGACAACCATTTCTCACTCTGTATTTTTGTATTTGTGTGTGTGCAGACGTACCTTTGACTGCAAAATGTGGCGCGTGATCACCTGATTTATGAATCAAGCCTAAGAAGGCACAGGAGTCTTAATACAAATCTGAATAAATAATGCATTTGATCAATAGTGTTGGACTTTCTAATCTGCCACAGTGAGAATCAGTTCTGGTTAAAAAAAAAAAAAAATGAAAAAGTGCACTTTTGTTTCTGCAGTGTACAGCTGAGAGAGGATTGAAGTTTCATCCAATTACTCTGAAGGAGAGAGAAAAATAAGTTCTCACAGTATCTTCCAAAATATACTTTTTAAAGAAGGCTTCCATGAACTTTGCTATAGCGCGGTCCTCAATCACACTTAGCGACAGACAGGGAATTATAGATATCCCCTACTGCTATCTGCTAACATCTGTCAGCTCACGGGTGTATTTTAGGCTAGCAGCACAAAGTCAAGTCAGCTACAGCACAAATTTTGAGACTCAAAATAGAGCGACCCAAAGCCATTTTTTAATCCCAATACTTCACGGATCATTTCTGTTGTTCCTATTTTGAAGTGTGAAACTTAGTTGCTAGTTTCTGAATTTGAAGGGTGTGTGTGTGTGTGACTGTTGAACGCAGTGGGCAATACATTTAATTCAAAATAAAATCATCTTGCTCTGAATTGTGTTTTCATTGTGTAGCAGACTTTCAACATCACACAACACACATTACCAGAGGAGTTTTCAGATAAATTTAAAATGCAATTGTGGATAAAGCTAATAGAGTCTGCACAAGAAAATTTGATATCACTAAGTGAAAAATGTGGTCAAAAATGGTTTTTTAAAACAGGTCAGTGGGGGCTAAAGGACCGTCTACAGTGAATAAAATCTCAGAAGCATTTAACATTTAGAGGAAGAGTAAAGGGCAGAGATTATTGTGACTTGTTTGCCATCTCAAAGCACAGTGATCAAAAAAAACAAAAAACAGGCTCAAATGAAACCACACATTAAAAAAAAGCATGATTTTCATCCAGAATATGGTGCATACTGGTTGTGTATACTGCAGCTAACAATAACAATAATCATCATCTCATCTTTTTTCTTTTTTCTTTTTTTGGGTTGATAAACACATCACTTTAACCATATAATACACTCTGCAGCAAAGTGTCAGGGGCTCTAAATTGTGTATTGGTTAATGAAGCATGTAACCTGCATTTCTCCTGCTTCCCTTCTGCCCTGGGTGACATGTGCTGCTCTTCTGTGCTCTTCACTTCAAACAGCATCAAGGGCAGGAGCACTGGGAGGCAGCTTAGTGCTCTCTGCCTGTCTCAACCATTCTTTTCAAGCCCTGCCAATACACTCCCTGGGTACTGTATGCAACACTGCTTGTTGGCCAAACACAGTTTATGGAGGACCCATTTGCAGTAACACACTGCCTGACAGCACAGCTTGACTTTGTCATACAGGTAAACTATTTCTGAAATGGTGATGGATCCGTTTGCAGCTCAAATCTTCTTTCAGTAAACAGGACATGTATAGAGACGTTTGAAAACACACATTCAGTGAAACTGGCTCGCTGTGTGTGAGGCTGTAACCCAGGAAAACATGCAGCCAAATGCAAATGAACAGAAATAAAGTTGGTTGGGACTTATTATTAAAATTTATTAGGGCCACTAAAAGTAAAATCACACTCATATTTACAAAGTTTGAAGAAAAAGAAAGGATAAATTATTTGCATCCTGTTGACTTACCACTATTGCCATCATTGTTTTTATTGGTGGATCTATGTCAGAGCCTTATGATGACATCCTGTAGTGAATAATTAATCCATTTACATTCTAAACAATGATTTACAAACATGCAGAATCCACTGAAATCTTGTAAAACATGAACAGCAGTAAACAAAATTATACAAGCATGTCCCTTGAATCATGAAAGAACACGATTACCCTTTCATACAAAGTCTTGAATAGGCCCCATCAAATCTTAAAAACCTCGTAGTATCATATTATCCCAACAGAGCACCTCGCTCTCAGACTGCAGGCTTACTTGTGGTTCCTAAAGTTTCTAAAAGTGGAATGAGAGGCAGAGCCTTCAGCTTTCAGGCCCCTCTCCTGAGCAACCAGCTCCCAGTTTGGATTCAGGAGACAGAAGCCCTCTCTTCTTTTAAGATTAGACTCAAAACTTTCATTTTCTATAAAGCTTATAGTTAGGACTGCATCAGGTGACCATGAGCCATTCTTTAGTAATGCCGCTATAGGCTCAGGCTGCTGCAGGACTTTATGTGATGCACAATGATACACTGTGAGCACTTCTTCTCCACTCCACTAATTAAATGTTGCCCCCTGTCTCCCTTAGCCTGTGTTTTGTGCTTTCTCTCAACCCTTGCTCTTTTTGCTCTTCTCTTTCTCCTCATTCCCCTCGCTGGTCAATGACTTCCCCTCCCTGACCCTGGTTCTGCCAGAGGCTTCTTCAGGTTAAAAGGGAGTTTTTCCCTTTCCAATGTCCCAAAGTGCTTGCTCAGTTGCAGACACAACAGAGACAATGTCCAGGGTGTTTGGCAGAGATGTTGTGGAGA
>JAVDPK010000475.1:262122-282470 GCA_034780415.1 Cichlasoma orientale | reverse complement strand
CACACACACACACACACACACACACACACACACACACACACACACACACACACACACACACACACACACACTACAGTCCTTAACTTTTCTAGAGCAAATATGTGCATCACTTAGAGAAAAACTATTTTACTCGCCCTCCCTTGTACAAACTCTGTGTAATGGCTGCTTGAGCCCTGCGTGTGATTGTCTGTAGAAATCCCAGTGAGCGTTTCTGACCTGCCTTCTGCACCCTCTACCCAGTTTGCCTCAGCTAAGACCTGCCCCATGTCATAATGTCCCAACCTCATTGCCTAATCAATGTCTGGAGTTCATGGGTAAAAATGGGTCTTGACTGGTGTAACCATGTGAGAAGCTTAACTTTCTTTAAAAGTGTCGCAAAGGAAAATCAATAGAGGCTGCAAAACTTTTGTAAATGTGTTCATCTATTTTTTTAATCCCTCCAACACTTTTGTATTTTTTAGGACTTGTTTTTATTGACTTGTTTAGTGTGCTGTGTGTGCCCAGTCTATAAAAGGTCATTCTTCTAAAATGTTAAGTCTCTGAGCAGGAAATTGTGTCAAATTCACTCTTCTTTCAGGCATGATCGGAATTCCAGATTAAATCCCAGCTGTCACAGAGGTAACCCCCCCCCCCCCCCAAAAAACAAACTAACAAACAAATGTGATCTTAAATGTGTCCCTTAAGGTGCCAGCAATAGAATTCAGATCACTGAAGCATTTCCTGTAATTATACATGTTCAATGTTAAGGTAGGTAACTGTTTTGTAATTTTGTTCTCATTATTTGTGCCGTGTGTGTGTGTAATATACAGATGCAGAAGCTGTATTGTTTCAGGTAGCTGTTTCCTCCACACATTACCCACAGACCCCGAGCTTTATGTTTTATTTTAAACATTTGAAGTCAAAGTGGGGCCTAGTCATTTCAATTAAACTCTGGCTTATTGAACTATAACAGCATTCTATTAACTTTATCTTAATTACTTCTCAGTGTCCGCCATAACCTTGAGGTTGCAATGCAGTCCCATAGCTACGATGTGCAGAAAGGTATGGCTTCACGAGAAATCATTGCTTAAATATGTTAATAGCCAGAAAATAATCCATTTTGTCTTTAAGAGAAGTGGAGTAATTGAATTTGTATTTTTTTAATGCAGGTCTCCCTGAAGAACTCTGGTCAGTATGTGAACTGTTTCTGTCTTGGACGCGTGCAGTGGAATGTTGCGGAAGTCAAGGCCGAGCAGTTATAGTCGAGCTGCGGTGAAGTAAACAAACTGCATGGATCTTATTGATCTCATAGCAGCTGGCATCAGCACTGAGGCTTTTTCTGGTCTGATGATGTTCTGTCCATGAACCTATGACCTTTTGCTGTGCCAGCCTCGCTGGGTTTAATCTTTGTGAATCTTCTTAGGATCGCAAATGATAGCAGGTTAGCAGTTTCAACGCTGCAGCACAATACTTTAACGCTGAAGAGTAATTTCATGTACTTTTACTCAATCCTAAAAATTTTTCTCAATATTCTGCCCTTACATTAAAGCCCAATGGGGGAATTTTCCACTAAATTAACTATATTGATATTCTTAAACAAATAAATAATATAAATGTAATTTATTACACCAAACTTTTAGATATTTCCTGTCAACTCTATAAAGTAGAAAGAAACGAATGCTGCAGAACTCAGTGATTTGTTCCTCTATGATGACCTTAAAGGGAGCAAATCTAGAACAAAAATTTAAACTGGGGCACAACTGGAAAATAAACATTTTAAAGGCATCTCTTTAACATTAATTTTATGTTATGGCCCTTATAAACATGAAGCAATAATTTTGAATGAAATGCAACTGAAAAATATGAAATCAAAGATTTTCTGATTCAAATAATTAATAATTAAAGAAAAATATAAACTGAATGCATCAAGTAAATGTCTTTTGACCAGATTAAATCTAACATTTTAAATTGTATTTAAAATTTCATGAAAATTTTTACATGAAATCAAATTACTTAAAGCCAGCATTTTGGGCATCAATATTTCTTTGAGTGTCTGGAATTTTAAAACATATTACATAAATTTGTAGCACATTTGACTGCAACATTATGTGTATTGTTTGCCTTAGTGCAGGTGATTTATAATACTCTGCATTTTTCTTTTCTTTCTTTCCTGACTGCTTAATTTGAGATGCCTAAATTCTTGTTTGGCTTTTTTATCTTGGGCTGCTTTTTTCTTTTATTTGTCTGCTTTTTGAATTACTGAATTATTCATTTTTGGCAGACCTGTATTGCATACAAAAATATGTTATTATAAACCAAATGTCATGGTCACATCAGTAGTATTAAAACATTGATCAAAATTCCCGGTATAATGGTTGCAATGTTTTTATTTACCTGTAGAGAGGTGGCCTGCAATGTCCAATTTCCTGGATTTTGATTACTGTTTTGGAGAAGTTTGTATCATCAATTATTCATGCCTTTACTCTTTTTCTATCTCTCTTTCTCTTGCTGTCTATCTCTCACTCCTTACCTCCCATGCGTGAATATCCTTCCACATGAGTAAGCACACTGTCATTCACAACACACCCACCGACACCAGTCTGGGCTGAGATTACTAATAAAAAAAACAGGCACAAATATGCCTTATTTCATATGCCATTTCCATTTCCTCATTCATCATTTTCCGGCCGCTTTATCGAGTATTATTCAATTAACCACCATTATCTGCTGGTGTGCCCGGGGAATTTTGCACACCAAAGCTGCTCCATATGGCTCAACCTTTAATTTAAAGCAGAAATACAGTTAATGACCGGGAATCACTATTCTTTAATAAGTAAATAACTTTGAGGGGACGAACGTACAAAGTAGAGAGGTTCTGAGCGATTAAGCAGCCAGGTTTAGCCTGGAGATATTTGATGCTTTTAAGGATCAAGAGATCAGATGACAGGCTTGCTCAGTTTCTTCTTCTTCCTCTGGGCTTATAAAGAAATGATTACAACTGTGGAGCACCCATAAGTCCTCGGTTTGTCTTATATTTAATATTATTTCTTCAGTTGTGTATAAACAAAAGTCATTCATGGTCTGTCTTTTATACTCGTTAATAGGAGCTGAGATGTGAAGAAAATGGGTGTTCAAATGTTTGACAGATAATTAAGAACATACAGGGTTATATTGCTGTTTTGATTTAGTTTGCAGTAAGATTACATGTACAGTACAAAAACACTTTCAGTTCCACTTTACACTGTATATATATTACATGGTTATTTGGAGAAACATTTCTTTCAAACTGTGCTCCCTTTAATGTTTGTCCCTTGTGGCTTCATCATCACATTCAGCTCAGGCTGCCTTCTTTAAAAGCAGCTCATCTCAGAGTAATTATCTTATTAATGTGATCTGAGTAGATGAACAGGGATGGGTTTAGAGTGAGAGTACCTAGCTGTATCTGTTTCTGCTCACTGGAATCTGTTTTAAGTGGAATTTGCCAGCTAGGGAATGCACTATATCGCCAAAAGTATTCGCTCATCTGCCTTCACACACATTTGAACTTGGTGACATCCCATTCTTAATCATAGGGTTTAATATGATGTCGGCCCACACTTTGCACCTATAACAGTTTCAGCTCTTCTGGGAAGGCATTCAACAACAACGTTTAGGAGTGTGTTTATGGGAATTTTTAAGCATTCTTCCAGAAGTTCATTAGTGAGGTCAGACACTGATGTTGGAAGAGAAGGCCTGGCTCGCAGTCTCTGCTTTAATTCATCCCAAAGGTGTTCTGTCGGGTTGAGGTCAGGACTCTGTGCAGGCCAGTCAAGTTCTTCCACACCAAACTCTCTCATCCATGTCTTTATGGGTCTTTATTTGTGTACTGGTGTGCAGTCATGTTGGAATAGGAAGGGTCATCCCCAAACTGTTCCCACAAAGTTGGGAGCATCAAACAGTCTGTCTGCTTAAGAATAATTTGACTTTGCCTGCTCTGTCCTGTCTTTCTCCATATTTGAGCGTGAATCACACTTTAATTAATAATAATTGATAATACTAATTATTATTAATAATATTAAATACTTTCTAAATGAGAAACATAACTCCTTTGCCGCTAGCTAACAAGGCAGACACAAAACACACAGTGTGTGTGTGTGTGTGTGTGTGTGTGTGTGTGCGCCTGATACCAGAGAATACTTTTGGAAGTCTTGTAATGCTTTGATAGGTGAAAGCCTGTTAGGGGGAATGAGAGAGACCAACTTAATATTAACTGTGAGCTTTTAAAGTGTGATACCAGCAGCGCTACATGGACAAAAGCATGGATACATTAAAAAACTTACTGTGTAATTGCAGTATTATCCACTTACCACACTCAAGTAATGCCTGTTGTGAAAGGTCATGGTTATCCTCCCTTCATTAGATGCCAGGACCCCCATGGGTACAAATTAAAACTGCATTACATGTGTATAAAAAGAGCAGCAGTCACACATGAAGGATGAGATTGTAAAGATCAGGACAAAAAGCAAAAAAGGTCCTGTTTGTCAACAAACGATGCCCGATCAAGTGAATAAATCCATTTGGGTCATTCACTGCTGCAACAACCAGAGCAGCTATGAGAGATGTCTCCAGATGACCTATTTTTATTGCAATATTTAACCTTGAAGTTAAAACATTGTAATTTAATTAATGAATTTATTATGAAACATTGTCTGACATTCTACCTGACATTCCTCCTTGCCTAAAACTAAAAGGAAGGGAGATTAAATATTTAACTTGCTCTTATGACATACAAAATGTCATGTGCCCTGCGCTATTCATGTGCTGCCAAATGAGTTGCCCCTATCCATAAATGAATGTTGCTTCTGAAATAAAACTTATCTGTCAGAAAGTCCTTTGTGCATAGAACACATCATCTCCATAACTTCCGTTATGCGTATTTGAAAGAACAGAAACAAAATACAGAAAAACCTGTAGCATAACAATGAAATAAACTTTGACAGGAAAACAGAATTTACATTTCTAAGTTTTCTATGAAAACATGTTGATTAGCTTCAACAGGGGAATATATATATATATATATATATACACACACACCAAATTACAGGTTTACAGAGCAAATAGCAGAAGGCACTCAGATTCTCTGATCACTTAAACAAACAACTGATAATAGAAAGGTCAGAGTCACAGTGGCCTGACAGTTTGGCTCAAACTTTAATGAAATGCAAGTGGGAGTCTTCATCTCAGCAGAGAACAGAATAAAGATAAGAAACAGAAAAACAGTGCTGGTATATTGTATTGATGCTGAGAATAACGGTGTGTATTTGGAAAAAGATAAAACAGATTTATCTCAGGTTGATGCCGAGGGATGATAATGTGATGAAGAAAGGCTCATAAAAATGATAGAAGAGACTTTAATTATGCAAAACTCAGAACAAAGGACATATGATGGGACTCAGACATGGCAGTTTATTCATCCAGCGTTTATCACTTAGATGATTTTTTCCATGATGATGGAACATACTGCATCAGTGCAACTGTTCCTAACATTGTGGGTTTTTTTGTTTTTAAATATATCCAATAACTGATAGTTGAGTTTATGATCCACTGTCTACTTATAGTGACTTGAGCATTCTTGTCATTTTTTTTTTTGTCTAAATCTAACCAAAGAAAATTAGTTTATGTACAAGTCATACTGCACAAGAGGACAAGGTTGACAAGGACAAGGTTGCCTAGAATAAAGTTGAAAATGTTACAATGTTCTTCTGTCAAATTGGAAAAAAGAAAGAAAATGACAGAATGTAAAAAAAATATATACATTATATTTTACCTCAATTATTTCCTTCTTGAAAGACTGGAAGCCTGAGATGAATTTGAAAGCCAAAGTGAACCCTGAACAAAGTTATTACAAGTTACATTCCAGTGTGTCATAACACAGTTCCCTTGATACTTTATGTCTGCATAAGAGATGTAATCTTCATTAGACTGCTTACTGCTTTTTCACTTCATTATGGAGGATGACTCATAACAAGTTTTGCACCGTCTGGAACAAACTGTGGCTGTTTACAGCTGTCTGCTCATATTTATAACAACATCCTTTTATTGGCTTTATAGTTAAGGGATTTTTTTCCTTTTTTTTTTTTACACAGTTGAAGCTGATGAAATGATGTAGATGCAACCTACATAACTAAATATGCAAAAGTAAAAAAACTTTCATGTAACTCCAGAATACAATCCAATATACTCAGAAGATTCAACCCTGCATAAAGCGCTACCTTGAACACTACCTGGGTGGAAAAACACATCATAAGCTAAAGCTACTAGTAACCTGTGCAAATTTTGAATATAAACATTGGGATGCTACTCCAAAGCAAGAAAATGAAGGTAATTATGAATGTGTAATAACAACACTTCTCATTAAGGTTCTTTTTCCCCCCTCCTTTTCCTTTTAAAGTGTTCTCATTTTGTGTAAGATGATATTGCCTATTGTGTCATCACCCATTGCTGCAAGCCATGTTTGAATAAATTATTGAATGCACCTCAGGAAAAGCAATGATTGACTGAAAAGTGCAGACAACATAGAAATATCACCGAGTTTAAGAATAACGCCACTTAGTAAAAAGGGAAAAATATTACATATTTAAGAAAAGAACATGGGCTGAATGTGTGAGACAAAGAGTGTCGACTGGTCCTATATTTTAAAAACAATAAGATACATTGTTCATGCTCATATGAAAACAAAACTTTAGAGATCTTTTTGAGAAGATTATGAATAAGAACCCTGAAGGACAGAAACCCAATACAATACAGAACACAGTACCGAATATAATTTTGTAATTAGAGAACATTCCCCGATGATTTTCATTTATTATCAGATATACTGTTATTTTTCTGTCGTATAGGAAAACAAAAATCTGAGAATGCCAAGAACTCAGGCATTTATTTTATGATTCACATAAAATGAAGTTCAAACCAAAGCATCAGAATGGGGAAGAAAAGTGTTTTTGACCGTGGCATGGTTGTTGGTGCGAGGCTCCCCTGAATATTTCAGAAACTGCTCATCTGCTGGGATTTTTCCTGGACAACCATCTCTAGGGTTTGCAGAGAATGGTTGGAAAAAGACAAAAGTGAGTGCGGCAGTTCTCTCTGTAAAAATCCCTTGTTGATGCAAGAGGATAGAGTAGAATGGCCAGACTGCTTCAAGCTGATAAGAAGCCAAAAGTAACTCAAATAACCACTTTTGCAGAATAGCGTCTCTGAATGTACAATACATCAAACTTTGGGCTACAGCCACAGAAGACCACAGCCTGTGTCACTCCTGTCAACTAAGAACAGGAAACTGAGGCTGCAGTTTGCACGGGCTGAACAAAATTGGCCCCTTAGTACCAACTAAGCATCGTTTAAATGCCACAACCTACCTGGGTGCTGCTGCTGACCATGTCCATCCCTTTATGACCACAGTGTACCCATCTTCTGATGGCTGTTTCTAGCAGAAACAACACACCATGTCACAAAGCGCAAATCATCTCAAACTGGTTTCTTGAGCATGACAGTGAGTTCACTGTACTCAAATGGTCTGCACAGTCACCAGATCTCAATCCAGTAGAGCACCTTTGGGATGTGGTTGAATGGGAGATTTACATGATGGATGTGCAGCCGACAAATCTGCAGCAACTGCGCGATGCTATCATCTCAATGTGGAACAAAATCTCTGAGGAATGTTTCCAGCACCTTGAACCCTGAATCTACAAAGGATTACGGCACAATGAAGGCAAAGTGAGGTTCAGCCCAGTACTTTTGAGGTATCATTTACATGGCCATGTGGAAATCTGACTTAGTGGTGTCACTACATGAAAATTCAAGCAAGAACTTGAATATTTAAGTGTTTGCATAATAGACTGACAAAACCCACTGTTTTTCCTTTTTTTTTTTCAGTTTGCTCCAATCCATTTTTCCTCTCTTCAAAGAAAACTATGGCTAAACCAGCAGGAATCTCACTTCCACGGTTTGTAGAAATTGAACATAGTTTGACTGTTTTCATCATCAGAGAGTCACAAGCTTGTGTTTATGAGATATGTCTTAGTCTGAGGCATTCATTTCAAGTATCTGAGATAACTGCTCTTATATCTTTTCTCTACCTATGCTTTAGAAATTGTGTATCTCAACACCCTGAGCTGTGAAAAGAGAAGGTGTTATCACATACACAGAGGATTTTGAAACCTTTAAAGTTATCAGTTTGACTGCACAAAGTGCTTTGGGAAACTGCCCCTTCTAAGCTCCTCTGATCCCATTTAAATTGCTAAGTGGGTTTTTCAGACTGTTGCATGGACAGACTGTTGTGCAACTCTAAATGTTTGAAATGACGATAAAGTGAATGCATGTGTTTAACATTGCCAGAGTTAAATCATGCATCGTTTTGAAATAATTACACAAACCAAAATAAATAAAGCATTTAGTGCATGTTTTTTGGGGGGGTTATCAATAGTACTGTAACTAGGGGTTTTAGAACGAATGAAAAAATGTAACACAATGGAAGAAAAAGTGACTGTGCAAGTTTGTGGCAGGAATGCATATTTTTTTCCCTGTAAGTGAATGAGTGGATTCAGTTGAAATGAGATATCAGGAATGGGAAGGGAAGAAAAAAAGACAGCTGAGGAGTGGTAAGAATATATGAAGAGAGTGACATGGAGCTGTGTGGATTTCAAGCATTTGCACTAGGATCAGCTCTGGTTAAGAAACTAATACCTCTATTCACCACCTGCAGCCCAGTATAACTCTCTTTTCACATATTCATCTCTGACATACAGAAAACCCTGAAGGAGCGAAAGGAAGAGAGCAAGGGAGGCATAGCACTCACCAGCCCAGCTTTATTTTAGCCCCCATGAGGCACTGCTGAATTTGTCATATTGAGAAGTTGAATTTTTGACAGCTTCCAGAAAGCTGTAGAGTTGGATTTTACACTCCTGTATTCAAGCCTTTTAGCCCTGTGGTTGTCTATTTGTGAGATTTCCATTGACACGACATCAAAACGTCAAAATAAATGAAGGCACTATTTTAATAGGATGAACCCATGCTCGTGAGATACTGTCAAAAAAATCACGTTTATTTGTCATTTTGAAAGCACGTTACACAATTTGCCTTGAATTTATGTTTTCTTAGTTTTTAAGTTTCATGTTTTCACTTTGGCCTTTTTGTGTCGCCATTGTGACGTTTTAAATATCAGAATCAGCTTTTTCGGCTAAGTACGTGCACACATGCAAGGACTTGGGATCTGTTTTTTTTCCCTTGCTCTCAATGTACTTAAAAGAATGCCTCCTCAGGAATGGTGGTTATATAGTACAGACACTATTTGAGTGTTCATCAGGGTGGAAACAAACTGTACGGATGTCTGTTTGTTTTGGCATAGGGTGCTCTGTAGCGCCTGGAAGAGGAAAGCAGCTGGAAGAAGTTGTGTCCAGGGTGTACATCAGGGGTATTCAACTCCAGGCCTCGAGGGCCGGTGTCCTGCAGGTTTTAGATGTGTCTCTGCTTCAACACACCTGAGACCATTCTAGAAGTCCTTAGCAGGACTCTGGAGAGCTTGACTGCATACTGAGGTGGTAATTCAGCCATTTGATTCAGGTGTTGGATCAGGGACACATCTAAAACCTGCAGGGCACCAGCTCTCGAGGCCTGGAGTTGAATAGCCCCGGTGTACATGGTTGTGAATGGGCATCCATACAACATATTCTCCATGTACACAGACTAGTATTACCAGAGCCTGCTTTTTTCTTTTAAAAAAAATACATAAATACACAACCCTTTTAAGCTGTTTACAGTTTTACTCATCTAAATTCAATTTCATCAGTTGCATGGTGAACTTAATGCACCGACTCTTACAATTGTCTCCTTGATGTCGGCATCAGTGGTACTAATGAAGCTTAGGCTAAGTTCAGTAAGGAAGATCTGAAATCACTCTTCTGCATTCTTTCCCAGGCGTTTGACCATTTCTCTATTTAACATCACTTCCACTTTCCCACGCTGTCAAACTCAATGCTGACCTCATCTCTTCTAGTCCAATCAGCTTTCTGCCCACCTTCATTGAGCCAATCAGCTTCTTCTCACCGTGCTTTAAATATCACTGCTTACCTGTCATTCTCCCTTCCAGATTCGTTCGTGCAACCCACTACCTCCCCTTCACCACCCAAGAGCTCCTTCCAAGCCTCCATCTTGGTCTCCACCACCACCAGTGTCTAGACTCCAGGGGGGTCCTGACTGATCTCTATCTCAACCGGGATGCCCTTCAGCTTCAATGGGCCATCAGAGTCTAATCGCCAAACCGCTATTTGTATTATCAATAAATCTTGTTCAATTTCTCCTAATGATCTCTCCTTGTTGAATTTAAATGTGAAGATAGTTTGCTCAGTAGGATAAGGGGTGGATCCAAAAGTGTGAGGTTGTGAGTTTCAGTCACCACTAGTGTGTATTTTTTTTTCTTCTTGTTCTTTTTAATAAGAAACTAAATTTTATTTATTTTGTTTATTTCAAACGTGACCCTGAATTGGATAAGCAGAAGAAAATGGATGGATGGATGGACCGATGGATGGGTTGTTTATTTCATTTTATTCTAATCAATAAAGAGATTGTAGAAAACACTTTTTGAACACAAACTTTCTCTTACTAGAAAGTCTAGCGTCTAGTGTCTATGAGACGGTGAAGACGTAACTTGAAAAGATGTCATTTTGAAATTATTTTTCAACCATGACTAGACGCCGAGAAAAGACAAGCAGCCGATGGTTATTTGACAATGAAATGTTTGCTGCGTAAAAATAATGCAGTCATTATTGTGCAATGCCAGTAAAACAGTGCTATCCTGCCATCTCATTTACTTTGGCCATTTATCTCACATACCACAATTTCAAATCACAGATTCCCTGAGATTGGACTTCAAGGCCATTTGACACATTTGCGGTTTCAACTTAGCGCAGAGCTGTCATATTTTTCACAAATAAATATATGTAAATTTAGTAGGGTAGCTGACTTGAGAGTTTGGTATGATTCACTTCTCCCTGCACCATCAACAGCCCCAAGGAAGAAGAAGACGCTTCTGGTACTAGAGCTGCTGCTGTCTTGCATACTGTCAAGCTCTTTATATAACATACAATGTAGTGTCTGGGTTTGTCACTCTTTAATTTAACACACACCGGCACACACAGGAACACATAAAATATTCACTCAACACTTACCAAACACACCTCCTACCCTGGATGCATACATAACATACTAAACACCTCATGGGGCTCTCACTGAAGACTCTGTGGATGTGCGCTATATAAATGCAAATGAAGCAGGACACGCAGCTTTAAGGAATTGGAAGGGGAGAAACATAACCATATAGTGATGTGCACTAATCATTTTTTAATTATCCTTACCCTTTCTGTTTGCAGTTTGTGTCTTTGCATGTCCACTGTGCCTAGTACATCAAAAAAGTAGGGGGAAAGAATGAAGCAGAGCCAGTAGACTCTCAGGTCATTACAGCTTGCAGGCACTAACATATGACACTCTGTGTCATTTCTCAAAGGTCAGTCCAAGATGGAGCTCCTGCTGGAGAATTAAAGATTCAAGTAGTGTGCCCATAATGGTCTTTGATGGATGTTCTTTTGTTATACGTCAGGCTCAGATAGAGCATATAGAGACAGAAGCGAAGCATAATGAAGATTTTACGAGCACCAAAACATTTTCATTATGTTAATTGGGGGCAACCCTAAATATGTGTGTAATGCAATGCTATATTAATGTAATAATATATTAGAATGTGCTGTGCTGCACAAGATCCTTGAAAACATCATTTTCAAGCTCACTCCAATTTATGTTTGGCCAGGAGTACAACCTATGACTTAATTAGCAATTACTAGTACTACCAATACTAATAGTACTTACTAATAATTACGATTTGTGAATGTAGGCAATAGCACATCTTTACAATATTGCAAAGCTTATTCCAACACCACTACATATGCTGCCATTGTGGTAAAAATATCATAATCAAGTATTTAAAATGTAATAACACAATCAGCCATCAACCTGTTTTTTTTTTTTCACAGATTACATGCAGGCTGCGTAATGCTGTGTTAGGACTTGTGCTGGTGTTCTAAGCCTTTTTCAACCACAAATCATTGCACAAATGATGGCCTTAATATGATTTCAGTGGCATATGGGAAATTATTTTCGAGTCTGAAATTACAGGATAGAGTCGAGTTCTCGCTGAACATTTTGTAGGATAAAAGCTTTGAGAAGCAGGTGGCAGAAAATCCTAATCACAGACTTTCAGTTCAATTTGCTCCCATGAAATACTGCTCTCCTTTCACTTAGGTACTATATGTTTTACTGTGCACTTTGTGAATCATATGTGCAAGCCAGATACAGTGTTATCATCTACAAAAAGCAAAACTTTCCCAACCGAGCGGTTAATTTGCCAGTCTGAACCGTCAAAGTTCTAATCTGCTCTGATCTCCTTTAAGGCTGCAGCTTTCTCGCCATATACAGTATCTCATGGCAAGGTATAGTTTCAAAGAACGGTCATTCTGATTCTAATTAAAATATTTTCTTGTTTTTTAAGACTATTAAATGTTTTATTACAGTATAAAATGATAAATAGTCTCAAACTCCTTGCCAGTTCATTGCAATGATGATGCCTTGTTTCTTGCTAATCTGAGGAGACAGTGGTGGTCTGGGGAGCAATAAATCACATTTACCATGACCAAAAAGGAATTTAATGATCCAAGAGAGAAATGGAAGGGAGGTTGAGTATCCCCTGCTCTGTGTGCTTGACAGAGAGCGACAAATGAGATTTATTCCCATCAAGCCATTCACTTCACTACTTAAAATAATCACACAAAGCCTATATTTGACAAGCACACTTGCCAAGGTACATATCCCACATTTCCTGCCTTGAGAGTTATTTTATACTTCTATAAGCCAGGTGAATCTTGTTGGATATTCTTTGGACAACTGCCCATGGATTTAACCAGAATGGCAATAATAATTCCACGGTTTAAAGTCCACTCTGGGGACCTGTGCACTGGTGTGTGTATTTTCAGTCTCAGTTGGATGGCTGTCTTGATTAGAGTAATACAGGCCTGGAGCCAATGGGCTGTATTGTTCTGTATTCTTTTTAATTCGCATGGACAGAAATTAGACTGTATTCAGATTTTGCTTTAGATTAGAGGGATTACGTATGAACTCAGAGGAAAAGGTATGTACATAAAAAATAAAGTAGGGTCATGAAATATACCTATTAAAGAAAGATGTACATTCACCGGCCACTTCAACTGTATCTAATCAGCCAGCCACAAAGCAGCAACTCGATGCATTTAGGCATGTAGACACGGTCAAGACAACCTGCTGAAGCACAAACTGGTTATCAGAATGGGGAAGAAAGGTGATTTAAGTGATTTTGAGCATGCATGGTTTTTAGGGGTTTTAATAGAGAATGCAATGGAAAAAAAAGTAAAAGTAAAAGTTACTCATTGGAGGACATTTCTTTCGCTTTCTTGTGCAAATCTAACTGAACATTGTGCTATATTAATATAATAATAAGATAATATTATTATGTGAGAGTACAAATGTTATTCCAATCTCAATTCTAATTCTAATGAATGTACTCAGGTTGAATCAGTGTTGTAGGACACAAGCAGTGAAAAAGAAACCATTTATTTTCTGTTGCCTATATTGTAGAGGGTGCCTTTGCCTCAACACCTTAACACAAAAATGAGTATAATCAGGGGTTAAAGTGGGTTTCGGCAGGTGGGGAAACACTAAGATCGGCTGTAGCGGCTCCATGTGGGGAAAAGAATCTTAACTTTCTATTGTGAGATCCAGTTGATTTTCTTTGTGTCCAGGCTGCTGACCTGTGCTGCTGATGTTTCATGAGAGATGTTTCACAAGCTATCATCCCCTACACTGTCAGTATGCTGTTTACACTGTCTTTGCACTGATAGCATGCAGTTGGAATAAAGGCCAAATTCAGTTAATGAATCTAAGCATCATCCGACTATGACTATGAACAGCACAGCCACTGTGCACCAACACAGAGCCTTACTGTAAATTCACAGCAAACTAACCTGTTTATCCTGCACTAAACTGCAGTAGTTTCATGCAAACTTTGAATAACACAAAGTTAATGTACCTCAGTTTGTTTTGCTGAATGTTTCACAATCTGAAAAAATTGCCAAAACACTGGTCCACTTTAACCCCTGAGTATGGCATTGAAAACGATAGATAACCTATATGGTTTTGCTTGAGTTTGCGGTGATAAAGGCTACACCAATAAGATTGGCTTTTCTGCGTTATTGTTCCTTCCATGAACCACATAGCCTTTACAGAATTTGCTATTATTTATTTGCAGTGCTGTTGTGGCCTTCACAACACTGTCAGTTCCAAATTGGGGGGTGTATCATGGCACCATTAGCATTAGACTTCACAAAGGAGGACAAATTGGTACTTGGTTGAGCAGATTCTATTAGAGGATATTGGAGTACCAGAGTATTTAAGCACTAAGAGAAATACAAATGTCATGCCTCTTGTGTCAAACTCTGCCAATAAATTTAATATATTTGGGGGGGAAAGCAGACAGATTAGCAACAAGACACTTCAAATTGTAATTTCTGGTTGATTTGAGCCCCTATCAGCAGATATGGACATTCAGTCATGTTCCACTTTTGTCAAAAAGTTTTAAATTATGTAACATCTAAAGTTGATGAGGTGTTGTGCAACACTAACACAGTAATACAGTGTTTTATAGCCACACTTTGTTTTAATATCATTCAGTGAAATAATTTGAAAATGTTCACATAACCATATTTCATCTTAACAGAGAGGGGGTCTTGTTACAACCTAATGAACACCAGGCACTAAATAAATATTCTTTGACTGTAAACTTTAACGTGTCTGATGAGACTGAACGACTGGTGAGTAAATCATTTGCTTTATTTTTGCTACTGAATGGAAAACACTGAACTTCTTTGCCAGCCAAAGCACGGAAACTAGATTTTGTTTTATAGGTTTATACTGTATTTATATTTATGTATGACATTGCTTGTGACTAAAGATTTATTGTTCTAATGTAGCAACAACTCTTCAGGTTTGACAGTTGAACTTACTTGGTACAAAAGCTCCTTATTTGGTTATCGGCCAAATAACCAAAAGCTCTCTGTATCCATTTCCACAGATTCATAGGCAGGAATTCACAATAAAAAAATGACCCGTTTCTTGACTGGGAGAAAAGTGTTTGTTTGGTTGTAATTTACCATATGACTAGAATTATCCTCAGTAATAACATGCCTTTTGTCTCATAACTGTGGACTATTTGCCACCCTTCTGTATGCTTATTTACAAAACATGAGATTCCTTTTGACTCAGGGCCCGAGCAATTCTTCCACAGTCTGTATGGACTGCTGTTATATTTTGTTTTGTTTTCATTATTTATTATTGTGTCCATTATTTATTGTTGATGCATGCCTCTGTAGCTGTGTTTTCTTCTGTGTGAAGTTGACTTGTTATCACATAGTTTTTATTATACATTGTGGAAACAAACACACACCAGCCATTTCATTACATGCTATACACCTTGCCAGTATCAGGTTGGAGCCCCTCTTGTCTTCAGAACTGCCTTAATTCACTGTGGCACAGATTCAACAAGGTGTTGGAAACATTCCTCAGAGATTTTTGTCCATATTGACATGACAGCATCATGCAGTTGCTGCAGGTTTGTCAGCCGCACATCCATCAAGTAAATCTCCCATTCCGTCACATCCCAAAGGTGCTTTATTGGATTGAGATCTGGTGACTGTGGAGACCATTTGAGTACAGTGAGCTGAATGTCATTTTCACGGAAATAGTTTGAGACGATTTGAGCTTTGTGACATGGTGTGTTGTTTCTGCTAGAAACAACCACGAGAAGATGGGTACACTGGCTCACAAAGGGATGGAAATGGTCAGCAACAATACACATAGAATGTGGTGTTAAAATGATGCTCAGTTGATGCTGAAATTACTAAGGGGCCTAAAGAGAGACAAGAAAATAGTGAGAACTGCCGCTCACTGGATATTTCCTCTTTTTCATGCCGTTCTCTGTAAAACCTGGAGATGGTTGCGTGGGAAAACCCCAGTAAATCAGCAGTTTCTGAAATGCTCAGACCAGTCCTTCTGACACTAGCAACCATGCCACACTCAAAGTCACTTAAATCACCTTTCTTCCCCATTCCGATCATCAATTTTAACTCCAGCCTATCATCTTGATGATGCCTACATGCCTACTGTAAATGCACTGTGTTGCTGCAATGTGATTAGCTGATTAGATATTTGCACTAACAAGCAGTTGAAGAGGTGTAACTAATGAAGTGGCTGGTGAGTGTATATATTTAGTGTGTGTGTGTGTGTGTGTTTTTACTGTAAATCATGGCTTATAAGACTTGCGTGAAATTAAATCAGAACAAAGACTGCTAGTGAGTCCAATGAAGAGGATGAAAAGGGGATTTGTTTTCTGAATTTGAGAGATTTTGACTTAAACCATCAAGTTCCCTGAGGAAGAAAAGCTGGTGTTTGAAATGCCATCCCCCAACTGCAGCTGGTGGGTTGGTAACACAGTCTTCACAGTGTGCAGTAGCAACACAGCCAACTTTCTCTCTCTCTTACATCTACATGGTAGAGGCTTGTCCTCATTTACACATCAGTGTTTGTTTGATCTCCATCAGTCATGCAAGTTAAAAGTGGCAGCCTTGCATCAGAGCAAGGGATGAAGAGACATGGATGTTTTAAGCACATGCAGGCATGCATCATTATCCTTTCCCCTTCCTTCTAATTACTTAATTGAAAGGACATCTGTGTAATGTCTACAACACATTAGTGTTTCCCCATAGATTTGCTCTGTCCTAGTGCCAGATCTTTGTGGTGTCTTTTAAATAAGTAATCCAAATTCTGATGTATCTAGGCAATTTTTAGGGAACAAGTTCACAATTTGCAATCTATTCTCAGTCTTATCAATGAAGGCAAATATAAACAGTGGCTTTTTTTTTCCTTCAGCATTTTATACTGTAAGATGTATTTGTCTTAATTACGAAAATGCATTGGGGATATACACATTTCAGCAGTTAAAGCACCAAAATGTTTTATTTTTTCATGCTTCACTTGGCCATTTAATTCCTTTCTCCCAGCTCTCTTTTCAATACCTCAATGTATTTCATATAGATTTTGTCATAAGACACAATCAATATCTCCGTATGAGATTTGTGTTGGCTTTTTAAACCAAAGCAATTTACTCAGCAAGTAAAAGACCGAGAGCTGCAGGACAGCTGTGATGAATAACTAACCTTTAGTAAACTCAAATGTTCAAAATATTTGCACCAGACGTATATATCACGCCTCAGTTATATATTTCTAATATTTGAGTTGCCATGAAAATTAATCCTGATAATGAACTTGGCAGGGCAACTTGGTAGACTAAAATTATTATTACCAGTGTGGTTAAATTCATGGGCATCTGCCCAAAGAAGAGCCATCATAATTCACCTGGCTGATAATGAGAATTCCTGTATGGAGGCAAAGTTGTCACACCATGCACTTTGAATTATTTAATAATCCCACGTTCTACTCTTCTGACTTGTTTGTTTGTCTCTATTCTTCTCTCACGGCCTCTTTTTACAATAAACTGACAGGAAGGTTCTGCACTAGGTAACAGTGAAAAGGTGTGATAGCAGGAAATGCTTTCTGGGAAACACTGACACCCCAATTACCTGCTGGCAGTAGCGGGGGCAGCTCCTTGTAGTGTCCTTGGGTTGTGACATTATCCCTTTCAGCTCTCCCTCAGATTTACTGGGATGAGCAGGGTTGCTGAGCAGGGCACTTTATAAATACATCTCCTCCCGATTACTGTGACCACCGGCCCAGGGTGGCAGAGTGCAGCTGCGATGGCTTCATCCCTTGAGATTCAATGCCGTACATCAAGGCCCCAAATGGCCGTCCTAACTCAGCTATCAATCTCTGTTATTGCCTGCCACTGACGCCAGCGAAAGAAACACACACACATTGTGCTACCATCTAATCAGTGTGGTGCCAATCACAAGATGGTAAACATGAAACAATAGCTATTTTGCTCCTTGCCACGGGTTGTGTACAGAGAGAGTGTGCCATTAGTGATTATTGATGGATGCCGCGTGCGTGTCTTTTATGAACCGACATACTGATAAAGTATCTAAAAGCATTTGCGAACCATTATACTGCTACTGTCTTTACAACAAGCTCAGCAAATCCAGCCTGACATCCCATTTAAGGTTGCATATAAACATATGAAACATAAGCTATGTTAATAATGATCACAGCTGAACAGTAATGAAAGTAAGACAAACTGTGTCAAGAAAATAGTGAGGTATAATTTGGGTGACTTTAAGACCACGTTTTCAGTGCGCATCTTAGTAAATACAGAACATATTTTTACATTAGGCTTCAGAAAGTCACCTTTCAAGATGGTGTTTGGCTTTTAGTCTCCATGGAGCTACACTATTTTGATTTTTCTGGTTAATGAGACCACTTTTAAGGGTGATATTTTATGGAACAATGCCTTAGAGCTTCGTTTCGGTTACTATGACTGTATAGTTACAAGTCGCAACGTCGGTTGCACTGTAGCTGTTCGCTCCTTCCCAAGGATGGGTGTAGAGAAAACTGTGACTGTAATGCACTGCACCAGGGCCTCAAGCGTGAAAAAAAGGTGGCTGAACTTCTTTAATATGTTTTTTTGAATGAAAAACTTAAAGAAGTCCATTCACCTTTTTTTTTTCCAGCTCCAGTGACTACCATGACCTGGATGAGAACTGAGAACCTACACAGACCACCACAGGGCCTTTTGTGCATGTGTGTAGGTGCGTGCGTGAGTGTGCATTGACAGGTAATTAAAAGTAACAGCAATGATAGCATGTTTGCACAAGATGCAAAAACAAATTTAGAACAATTTTTTTTTTTTTTTACCACATCCAACATTGGTTTTGCCCTAAAATCATTTCAAAGTTTATCTTGCAAAGTCACATGCAGTATTTCCAGCTTTCATGTTTTCTGTCCTTTTTGAAGATTTTTCTTTTTTTTTTTTCTTTCTGAAAAATGGTTCCAGCTCCAGGGACTCAGAGAGCTTCTGATTTGATAATTGCTCTTGTAAACACAAGTTTTGCTGCTACTGCACCTATGCATTATTTACACGGCTAACTCCCAGCAATTGAATGTTAAACACTAGTTAAGCATGCTTTGGCCTCCAGGCTTTTTACATTCGCATTGGAAAAAGGTGTAATCTGTCAGCCTACCGAGGGTGTATTTTAGCTCCAAAGTTGAAAGGAGAGAAGGTAGAAGAATATGAATTTAACACAAATTTACATGGGAAATGTCTCTGAGTAGTTAATTGATTTTCACTAAATTGTTTTGAATATGACATGTCTCCAAACACAGCCGCACACGGATCCATACTCAGTAAACATAAACGACCAAAGACACGGGTGCACCGACAGTATTATTTATTTTATTAGAAAAGTATCTGATATGCAGACAGTTTGCAGATCTTGATGAGTAATTCTGCTTGCAGCTAATGTAGTCTTCAGCTGCGAGCATCAAGCAAACATGAAATATGAAACTATAAAAATGTCTGATAACCTCACTTCTTTCTCCACACCTGCAGATCTTTGTTTCTTTTATAACTTGACATCATATCACTTCAGGCAATTACTTAGATTTAGTACAGCTCCCTGTGGAGACACAAAAGGTTGTATTACAGCTTTTTGACATATTCCATAGTGCTTACCAAGACCTGTAAATAGACTTCTGGGTGTAGAATTGGTTGAGTTCCCCTTTTAATGTAAAACGGGTGTATGTCTGTGATCTCTAAAAACGGAATGATGTCTAATACTAAATCTCTGAGTTTTAGAATATATTATTTTTAGTTTGTTAAACAAACCCCTAATATACAGCAACTATGTATTTGCTAATTTACAGAGTTATGAAACCTAAAGGTCACAAATCAAACAGAGCAAATATGTTTTCTATTCCACATTTGCACACAGTTTATGCTAAAGTCAGAGTAGATAAAAGGGTAGTTGAAGATTCCAGCACCACCAAAATTATTACGACTGTATGCAATGAACTTGGAGTCTTGTTGCCATTGAAATGGTTGCTTTGCAGAGAGTGACCAAGTCTGCAAACACTTGCATACAGTTTCCATCTTCAAAGCAACTTTGATGCATCAAGGCGGTGATAAAACGGCAACAAGGTGGAGTCTGATTACTATCAGTCTGCTATCAGTTTGAGACTGAGGCCCCGTTTACACGACACCGTTTTCACTGGAAACGGCGTCGTTTTGATGCGTTTCAGCCTCCCGTCTA
>JAVDPK010000475.1:251851-262022 GCA_034780415.1 Cichlasoma orientale | reverse complement strand
CGCATCGTTTTCACTCCGTTGTCGTGTAAACGGGAGGGCGAAACGCATCGAAACGACGCCGTTTTCATTTTGAAACGTTGTCGTGTAAACGGGGCCTGAATGGGGTCAAGTTGTCAATCTGTTTGTGATAACATGACAATTAACTGTGATAAATCAGTAAGCAGTGCAAATCTGTTGCCATCTATAGCGCTTAACAAAGTTATTTGACAACGTGCAAGTTAATAATTATTTGGCATTGTTATCAAAAAAAAAAGTTATTTGCTATTTTTATGCAAACGCCACACAGAGAGGCCCCACCCAGATGGTGGATTAGAACCCAAGACCTTGATGCTATAAGGCAACAGTGCTAACCACCGTGTTGCCCCCTTTTTTTTTATAGAACAGTAAATTTTAAAATTCATAGGTAACAACAATAATTATATTTTAGAATTAAAAATATAATTTCAATTTAAAGAGATGACATACAAACGTAATTTTGTTTTGGGGGGGGGGGGGGGGTAACTATCAATACTATTAATTTAGGGGAGCTGTGCCATAAACCTTACATTGGATGGTGGTCTGTTCTATTGGTTAAGCACTGTATATACACACAAGTTGCCATTAAACAGACAGTACCTACTTACATCAAAGTCTAATCAGAACCTCTTAGATCTGAGACAAAAATTCAAAAATTGCCATAAATTTTGTTTATGATGTAGTTGCAGGACAGCGATTGCAAGCACAGGCTTCCAGCATAATTCCAACCTAATCAGAGCTCGTGATTACAGTTCATCACAATTTTTTTTTTCAGTGCACTTATGCTTTTCTGAGCACTCGGTGTTATGCCATCAGTTTTTTTCAGTTGTTTTCTAGACTGTAACTTAATGGAAAAATTGCTTTCACATTTCAAAATCAACCTAAATGAGCAAATTATGTTAAATAGGCCGTGTCATGTGTCAAATACAAAAAAAGAAAAAGGTCATGTATCCATCATTAGTTAACATCTTTCATACTGGATATTATGAATGCTTTTCAGTGAAATAAACCAATATGCCTTCTGATTTCCTGAAAAAAACAAGGTGGCAGATTGCAGCATACTTGACATGTTGGAAGTAGATGTTCCTCTAGGTACCGCAGAGGCACTGATGAGGCCATTTCATTAGCATACAATACCAGTGGAGCCCCAGTTTACTCCAGTTAAATTTTATCTCAGACCTTCATATGGTGTGACCCTCCTGAGAGTTTAAATTGGCTCCATATTTAGTAGGAGATAGGTGCCCATCATGGTCAAATGGCTAACAATCACTACACACTGATTGCTGTTTTTTGGATACTTGAGCTGTATGGTTACTTCCAATCAGTCTGTCTAACAGTTTGAACAGTCATTGCTATAAAAATTGGCACAGTTATTTATGGACCAAAAGTGATGAATTTCTATGGCTATCATTGCCAGTCTTTTTCACACAGTACCACAGAAAGGACAAAGTTTTCATTAAGTTCTCAAATTGTTAGCCATTCTAACATTGAAATAGTGGCTTTGTATTCATGAAAGAAATTCATTCTGAGAAGGCTCTATGTATATATTTTTTATCCCCAGTTCCCCAGCAGTTTATGAAATAATCACCAAATGTAATCTATTCATGTTCATGGACAAGAATTTTCCCTTTTTTTTTTTAAGTACATGCACACAAATAATGGTCTCCACGCAGTCTGAAGACATTGTGTGCAATCTCAGACAGTTCATGAAATTGTCTTGGACACAAGTTCATGGACACAAATTATAGTGCTTCCAGTTTGATGAAACACCTAAGCCTGCATTATGATGCATGAGTAGGTGGTGGTTGCATAATTCACTTGTCATTCATTTAAAAAAGACCTCCATCAGAACTTACTGAAGCATTCTTTTGATTTTGTTTACTGTTTGGTCGCATTTAGGAAAAAAATATGAGGTATACTTCTTGCTCCCAAATTTTACTAGTCTCAGGTCTCAAGTCTCAAAAACCTACAACACATAGTTCAACCTGAAATATGTTATTTTCTAAGTCACTCTAATTGTCACTAAAGAAAACATAATGACTGCCATGACATGGGGCCATACAGGTACTACAGGCATGGCTTTGATGAATAGTATAGCCTCCGTCAATTGTAAGGTTTGCATTATCAGAACATAAAGAAAAGTGATCTGGCATCTTCAAAATGTATTTAAATCTAAACCAGGCTTAAGGCAACACACAACAGATTTCACCTTTTCTTTACTTATTTAACAGAAATGAATCCAAAATGCAGAAGCATTATTAGTCACTCACTTGGTTGTGGAGGAATTTTGGCCCAGTCTTCTTTACAATGTTTCTTCAGTTCATTGAGGTTTGTGAGCATTCATGTATGCACAGCTATCTTTAGGTCCCACCACAGCACTGCCATAGTGCAGATTATATTTATATTATATTTTTAATGCATGAAGAGGATGTACTTTCTTTTTACCATGACCATGTATATGCTAATTTTTTTGAGCGAACCTGAGCTTGAATTTTTAGAGCGAATAAATTGCTATTAAAATTAGTGCATTATTTCATTAAAACAACAGAGAAATGTTGTTTTCCACTATCCTTACTGTCTGTCAGATTTTTCAAATATGAAATAATATTTGTGACATAATCCACAAAATCTAAATTTGCTGAACCCTGTTGCAATTTTGTGTTGCCTTGCTTACAGGGACTATTTTAACATAACGGTTACTCTGTTACATGCTCTCAATATCTATAAGCAAAAAAAAAAAAAAAAAAAAAAAATGCCAGTATTTTAAACAGGTCTCCTGAAACAAGAAAAGAGCCCAAAGTTTTTCCATTACCCTTTGCAAAGAAAAATCGCTATTTAGAGGTGATAAGAAAAGGGCAATTGCAGTAATTACTATGAGTGCAGCAGTGATGCACAGTGTTTTTCTCTGTACCTTCCCTTTGGCAATTTAGGTTGTTAAGAAGAGAGACTTCTTAACTAACTGAATAAACCAGTTTAAAGTCTTTGTATTTTGCTCACAGAAAACCACAAGCTATAATTTTCAGTTGGCTTTGATGAAGCTCGACTGAATTTCCAAGTTGTGAAATGAGCATAGTTTTCAGGTTTTGTGAAGTCCCTCCGCATATGGAGGTTTTCTAAATACTCTTAGAAAAAGCACAATACAGTAAACCACAAACCCAATTTAAATGCAGGTTTGTTGACTGATTAAACAATGCAGTGACAGTTACTTTTCCAGACATACTACAATTAAAAGAAGCAAATTTTAACACTAGACTGACATAAGGCTTCGTAAAAGCACTATTTGTACACAAAGGAAATAAAAGCAGACACATTGTATTTCTCGATCATTGTGAGCCCACACAGTCAGGGCTTGGTGACAGCATGATGAGTGTTAGTGGTCAGTGTGTAGGATGAAGTTCCTGAGCTATGGCTGTTGTCACAAGGGTGGAGGGAAGAATAAGAGATGGGTGGTGCTGTAAACAAACAGTAGGTGACTCATGCGGGGGGGCTAAATGAGACTGTTTTAAATTGAGGAGGAAATTAATAGTGTGGTGTTGTTAAAACAGAAGGTTTTAGGAATGATGTTGCAGTGAATGCTGGTTTTTGACTGACTTAAACTTCTTGCCTGCTTGCAAACTGCCAGTCCAAGGAAAATGAGAAGGCAGAGATGAGCCAGAATGTCACATAAAGGAACATGAGTCAATTATTTACTGACTTGCAGCAACCTAACAGCTTTTGTTATTTTGCCTGTTACACTGACAAAACCTGGAGCCACAGATGGAGGATATTAATGACTAACTCATACTTTCCTTGTATAGTCATATTTTTCAAAATGCCACCATAGCTTAAATTTCACATGAGGCTGGTAGTGATGTTCTTTATTGGGCTCTATTTAGAAAATACAAATATTGTACCCTGTTATAATATGCACAGAGTGTGGAGATGCCCTATAGTAATTAGATTGTTAATTTGCTTTATTACAACTAGAACTGCAAGCTAGGGAAGAGCTTATTTAAAATGAGAAAAATCTGCCCACTATTTCAAGGGATCTGAAATATTGGACAGAATGTATGCAATAAATAAAGGGAGAGTATTCTGCTCCTTAATGTTTTAGAACTTTAGAAGATACTAAAGGTGGTAAAGTTGATTTACAGGGTCTGATACTGATAAGCAAGATTGGGGAATCAATGCTAACTGTCACAAACTGGCTCAAAATAGGTGACTAGTCTTCAGATATTTGTGGTGGCTATGCACCATTTCCACCGGTACCAAAAAGCAACTAGAAACTGGCAATTTTCTGGAACCCAGGGTAATGCTCCCAAGACATTGTCTTCAACCACATTCTCTGCCACACTAAAGAGAAAACATGGTTGATCCCTTATTGATATGAACCACTTAAGCCTACTGAAGGGGATGCATGCACAAAGACTCAAGTGGCCATACTGACCCAAAAAGGCATGTGAAACGCTGAATACATCGCTCTCTTCCAGCATCAACCACAGAGTAACTCAAAATTAATAACTCTAACTAATCCAAACTAATACTATCTTGTCTCTAACTCCCTAAAATATTGGTCACAATGCTAAATACAAAACACCATCAACCCTGGCTCAAACTTTAATCTTACCAGTGGGTTTAAAAGATCCCAGACGAGCCCCCATTTGTCACAAACTGGCTCAAAGTAGGTGACAAGAAGGGAGTCCACCTAAGAAGTTTACTTAAATAAAATACAAACAAGTGCTAAAGTCAGGTGGAGTGGAAGAGAGAGAGACTGAGCAGCTCATCTGGGCCAGCTTTTATAGGCTGGAAGACACAGGTGAGCTATATTAGCCGATGATCATCCCATGTCAGCCAATTATTAATAACAGCAGGCCAGGACTTTCTTGGCAGTGGGAGGGTAATCACATAACATTGAATCTGTTATTAGTGTGCTGCACACTGAGACAAAAATAAGGGTGGAAATACACTCCATTCAATAGAAATGCCAACACCTTAGTGGAATATGGTGAAGGGCTGCTTGTTAGCCAGTTTTCGCGCCTGCCCTTAGTATTAACAATGCCTTTGTCAGTGCTTAGGAAGATAAACTAGCTTTTCACACCAAAGTGGGAAAAGGCTGATAAACACTGCATAGAGTTTATGTTTCATTATTCATTTTTAGCTGCCACTGTAATATGTTGGTTGCATGACAAAGTAGCTGGTCGTCTGTTTTGTGTTTTGCAGCTAAAAAACTGCCACAGTGTCCACATCATGCAGCTCTAATTTGACACACCCCTGAATATGTTTCAAGCCATTTTATTTACTATTTGTAAAAGTTTGCATTTTTTTTCACTCTCAATATTATTTTATTGTGTTTAATTCTTACTTTTGCTTTTATCTGCCACTGCAACCGAATGATTTATTTCATCACCCCGTGCAGCTGCAGCAAAGCTTTATTATTTATCTGAAAGAAATTCTTGTGTGGCTTGTATTACAAAAAGTCATTTTTATAAGGAAAAAAATCTATTTTTCTCAAACTGCTGTTGATCTTTTTGTTACTCTGGGGAGAGGTGATGAAAAGTCTCATAGCAATCTGTGTGTATTTTTCTCATCATTTCTCTAAGTGACTAAGAATCAAGGAGTTCCCTAGTAAGCATTTAGAATGCCAAAACAATACTGAACAGCCCCAAAACCAGATATTTTGGATGAATTTTTCATGAATTGTTGAACATCGATGAATGCATCAAGATAAAACATGTATATTTCGCAGTAGTGCAATTCAGTGCTGGTGAAAAGTGAGCGACTCTTTTTTTCTCTTCATCTGACCAAACTGGAATAAGACAGACTACAATCATACAGAAGCCACGCATCAGAAACAATGTAACCCTCTCAGAAATTGGACATCTTTCATTAATCTGATATTTCACATCCACCACAAATAAAGTGTTATTGATTTTCCACGGGTGTGCTGATGTTGCTTTATGCTGTTGCTCTATCTGTGCCTGCCCAATGAGATTGACATGAGCTTTATGTGGCCAGGCAGCCAACTGGAGGGCGAAATAAATCTGACAATAGGATATTAGTAATTTTATTGCCCCCAAAAGGAGGGCAGAAAAGTGGAGAAAATGAAAGTATAAGATCTAAGTACAGCATTGTAAACCACAAACCTTGTTAAATTCCTGACAGCTCACCTGGCGGGTGCCAGAGGCTCCAATCCATTCAATAAGACGAACAGGAACACTTTCAGTTGTTTGTCTTTCACAGAGAATCCATTAAAAAGTTCTCTCTCCCTTGGTTTACAGTGCATTCTACTTGTACCCCATAAATCATGCCTCTGTCTTGGGCATCTCCCTACTGTGTTCTTCCACTTTGTACCACACCGCTTTAACAATGTGCCAGACACAAACCTATCATGTATTGCTCAGGGTGGTAACAGTAACAAAAAACGATTTCAAAATCAGCCACTAATGATTGATTTTAAACATTTTGTGGCATGTGTGAAGGAAACCTTCAGCATCAATTCATCCAGGGAAAAAAAAAGTAACAAATGGAAAATAAAAAGGAAACATCCAATTGGTCAGTGTTCCAGAAGAAGAAGAAGAAGAAGAAAATCTTTATGGCAATAAATCAATATGCTGGATGTATTCTAAGAGGCATATAGAAAAACAATGCTAACTTAGGTCTCGCTCTACCTATCTCTCTATGATAGATAGATAGATAGATAGATAGATAGATAGATAGATAGATAGATAGATAGATAGATAGATAGATACCTTCTGCACAGACTGTGTGGAATTGTAATTCCTGTTCATTGTTTGGTGTCAAGTTATTTAGAAAGGTACAACACAGAAGGTGCTGTGAGGTCTAAAGCTGCAGAAATGACTAGAATGAGATATTCAAGTTCAACGGTGATTCCCAAAGCAACATGGTTTTAATTGAAGTAGCATGATTATCATTTCACCTCTGTATTGCTGATCCTCTGAGGATACTAATTCATAGTTGAAGGGAAAAGGCAGAAGGGGAATAGGAATTTTATTGAATGGGAGAGGCCCGGCCAATAGCATTTGTGATTTGCTTAATCACCTTTTGTATCAATCTCTCTCTCTTTCTCTCTCTCTCTCTTGCTCTATTTCTCTCTCACTCACACACAAACACACGCACACAAACCCTCACCCAACCTAAAACAACACTGACTTCTCATAATTAAATGTTGAAGAGCACTTTGTGGGAATATTTCACTCTCTGTCAAATGTTGCTGTCCGCGGTGCAGCGTTTCCTCTGCCTTATTTAACTTTCAGCAAAGAAAAAAAAAATACAGAAAGGAAAATGGAGCCTTAGCCCAACTTCATCCTGACATTCTAATGAGGACGGTGAATTTGGATGAGTAAGAATCTAATTTCAGAATCACCAGCAATCCACCATCTCGCTGACTACAATTTGCTGCCTCGCATACTTTGCACCCGCAGGGCGGAGATTAAATGCGAAATTATTGGACATCTGTCATATTAAGGAAAGTTGAAATGTCCCTGGGTCTTTTGAGACTGTGGGAAATGAAATTACAATGACATGACAAAATGAAGGCAGGTGAGGCAGTCTTTGATTCTGTCGGAGCTGAGATATCAGAAGTATTAAATCAGATATTTTACAGGAATTTCTTCCTTTTTCTCCTTTTGTTTCTGCGTCTACATCTTTCAGTCTAGCTCAGTCTCACTTCAGTGGATGATATTCTTCTTCTCTCTGTCCTTTGTTTCTCTTTTTCTGTCTTGTTAATTCTACCATAAATCATCCTGTGGCAGTGACAGAATTTGATTGTGATCTTGCAGTTTCCTTGTTTGATAGTGTCTGTTGCTTGATTTAGTCCTTTTCACTGAACACACATCAAGTCTTCCTTCTCAGCGAGTGCTGACTGTGGGCTTTTTAACAGACCCTGTTATAAAAAAAAAGTTCTCTTTCAATGGAGAAGGAGCTGCATGGGTTTTAACAAATATCTACTTCCTTTACAGTCTTTCTTTTGATTTCCTTCCTCTTTTACTCAGGGCTGTTGATCATGCTTTACTCTGATGTTCAGGGCCTGCATGGAGGATCTGCAAGCTGATTAATTACATCTCTTACAGGCTCTGCCTCAGGGGGTACTGGAATAGTCAGCTCAGGATGGGCTTGATTTAAGCTCTAACTGCATTTTACCCATGATGCCAAGAGGAAGGTCAGAGCAAGGGAGTCCACAGAGGAGAGGAACAGGAGGACAAGGGACTTAACACCAGATGATGGATGCCAATGGTAATTCAACATTCCCTCAAGGACAAGAAGGCAGGCTTTAGAGTAAAAGAAAATAAGTAAATACACATTACCTAATGAGAGAGACACATCAAGTCTTCAACTTTGAACTTTGCTGGCATTGAAGCTCTAAAGGAGTGAGAAATATCAACTTTAATTGCAGACAGGTATTGCCCAGAATGCTGTTCGTGGCACTGCTGATTAAAAGGACCAAGAATAGTCACATTAATTTTAGTTTCTTTTAAAAAAGTTTGTTATAAAAAAGAAAAAAAAAATACGAGAGCAATTGTAAAGAATCACAGGGCTAAAGGGGAGCGCACAGAGCATCAATCAAATGATGATATATCATATCATACGTTCACTGGAGGGTATATTGAAACCTGGAGATGTAATGTCCACTGATCTTCTTCTTTGGCAGCCTGAAAAATATTATATTTAAATCAATTACTCTCTCAACTAGGACATTTTCATTGTGAGTCTTGGTTTTTATGACATTTTCAATTAAATATTTTTCTACCATTGGATCTCAGTTTTGTTGTGTTTTTTCATTCTCTCTTGACAAAAATCTTATCCCATACAGCGAGTGACACTAAAACACATCTGCAATGGTTCTTCTGTGAGATCATCCTCTCTGAAAGGAGTCATTGTCTGCTTTTCTAAAGGAAGGGAGTGTGCATTTCTAATCTGTTTCTTTTCTTTAGCATTCAGTGGGGAGGTGAAACCGCTCTGAGAGGATCCTTTAAACTGAGTTCGCAGGGGTTCTTTGTGTAATTCACCTTGATAAGAAATGATTTATTTGGATGCATACATACTACAAGTTTCAAATAGCTCTTGAGCAGATAAGATAGCTGAGTTTACACCTACTAAAGGGAAGTAGTGCACAGATAATTCATCATTATTGTGACACACAAAGAAGATCTGAAGGGGCACAGAACCAAACTGATGCAGAAAGCCTAAATATAATCAGGATGCTTTTTCTTTTTTTGCCTTTTTATAGTCTATTATTTTTATTATGAAGCATAAGTAAAATGTAAGTTTTATTTTTTCCCCTGTGTTGTATGCTGTGTAAATTAGACCTATTGTTGTATTGCTGCCACTAAGTTGCAAACTATAGCCACATTAAGCAACATTTTGTTTTTTTAGCAACATTTTGCAAGGAGAACATTTTAATTACTAAGTTTAGACATCTTCCTAAGAGCTAAAAAAAACCAAAACAATCAGCATCCTACTTCAGCTGCCCTGGGAAGCTGTTCCATCACCCACCCTCAGTCTTTCCTCTCTCTCTTCTCAGTATGTTTGACAGCAACCAAACAAAATTATTTCTTGAGCATAATTATGACTTCAAAATGAAAACACATCCTCTGTATCAAATTTTACCCATTTGCAAAAGATTTTCAGGCCTTTTTTGTGAGACACTTTACTGATGTTGATCTTGCCTGACAAAAGCTCTGGAACCTCAGCATTTGGAGGGATTTTTCAATGTGCCTCAATTTTACATATTTTTATTTATTTTTTTTGTAAATTATTTTAAATATTAAATGTGAGCGAAAAAAAAATCACCACTCTTTTCTTTCTACTTTCTACTCCTTTTTTTTTTTTTAGTAAAATGGCAAATGGATGCAGTGACTTATAGAAACAGGCAAACATACATGGAAATACAGAATATGAAGCAAAAAAATCCTGAGCTTCTACAATTCTAACAAGCTTGAAAGTCAATATTTAGCTTTATTCTTTGCCATGCTCTGAACTCTCTTAGGCAAGCCTTCTTGTAGCTGCTTTAAGCAGTCTTCAGGAATAGTTCTCCAGGCTTCTTGAAGGACATTTCAAAGCTCTTCTTTGGATGCTGGCTGCTGAAGGATTTAAGCTAATTGATAAATTAACCATGTTAATGATTTAATGCCCATGTGAACTCTAACCTATATATTTC
>JAVDPK010000475.1:233517-251751 GCA_034780415.1 Cichlasoma orientale | reverse complement strand
AAAAATAGGCAAATTTACTTTAGGAAAATTGTTTTTATTTTCCTTCAAATGGTGACACCCGACGTAATCAACTTTAAGAAAATATTTTTACATTCCTTCACTGCCTTTTGTTCTTTTCCCTGTAAAGATCATCCCACACTGCTTCAATGATGTTGCTGTCTGGACTCTGGGGAGGCTAATCCATGACTGATAGTGTTCCATTGTGTGTTTTTTTCTATCCAGGCATGCCTCTACTCCACTCACAGCGTGTTTGGGATCATTGTCATGCTGAAAAATAAAGCTAGTGCTAGTGTGAACACCATCTGGAAAGTGCACGGCATTGCATGGCGGATCAAAATCTGATGGTACTTTTCTCTGCTCATAATTCCTTCAATTTTGACAAGCTCTCCAACACGACTGTCTGAAGTGAAGTCCCAAACCATGACAGAGCCCCCACCATGTTTTACAGAAGGCTGTAGACACTCATTGTTGTACCTCTCTCCTGATCTCCTCTGTATATATTGATGACAAGTTCGCTATTTCTCTTCCTTAAGAATATAATCAGGTATCCACTGACACCTTTTCTGATGAAGCTTTGTCAAACAGTAGATGAATCAACTGATGGTTGAGATGCATCTCTCATGTCCTGTGTCAGGTCTTTGCTGGATTTTTTCCTCTTTACTTAAAGACATGACTTTCAGATACTGTTTACATGCTGTAGACAGCTTTTTGGGCAATCTATGAAAAGCATCTGTACTATCATTGCTGTTTTTTATAGATTCAACTTAAGAAATGGGGAAAAATTATGTGTATTTGTGACAGAATACTATTAACAAAGCGCCTGAAGATACAATTCAAAATTGCTTTCTTGCTAAGCTGCCTGTTATGTGTAGACAGAACATCCCTTGAGTTAGGCATCTTTTTTTTATGCTTGAATTATTCACAGGTAAGTGTTAAGTGGCTTAACAAACAAAAAGGAAAACATTCATCTTAACATGCTCAGGTGTAAGGACTGAAAATGAGTGAAAAAGCAGCCAATGTATAAAGAAAAACTTTGAAAGCCCCTCAGAAAGCCTGGAGAACTATGGCTCAAGGCCACTTTAAAAAAAATATACAAAAAAGTCTGGCTCCTAAAGAAAAGAGTGGTGGTTAAGACTGTTGCGCAGTACTCTAGATGCCAAATAATTTGCTAAATCTAAAAAAAACAAAACAAAAACAAACAATGAAAATAAATAGTCAGTGTTTACCTGTTGATCGCGAGCACTATGTGTTCCTCATCCCATTGCACATTTAATTGTTTATTTGCAAATTCACAGGGAAAATCACATGGATGGTTTGAGGGTTCTTCAATTAATAATAATCATCAAGGAAATTTTCTACTTTGCAGACATGAATAAATGAGTAAATTTCTCAAGCATGGGATGCCATCCATCCATTCTTTGATTCAGAGGAGACACACACTGGGCCAAGTTATTCAGTGTTAGATGCGTGCCAATAGAAACCCATGAATATTCTCTGCATGTGAGCTGAGTTAATAGGACCTTCCTGGAATTCAGATGGCTACTGTAAATTACTCTCTGATCAAATTCATCATCACAACAGTGCCCCAGAATCGACGTAATGACACGTGTGGCACTGGATTTAATCACTGTGGTTTACTTTTTTGTTTATTTATGAAACAATAAAAGCCATGACTCGTTAATTCCACAGAATAAAGATCATTTGTTGGGTGATTAGTACTTGTGTATGCTGAGGTCATGAGAGACAAAGAATCTCAGCAGTACAATGTCATTAAGATTTTATCGAGGATTAAGCCTCTGCTTCCTTTTTACTGTCAGTTTATTCTCTCACTTGCTGCTCTCGCTGCCTATTTCCTGAAAGACAGAGACCGAGAGAGACAGAGCTTTACAATGCCTTTGCTGTGCAATTAAAAAGTTATTTAGGCTTTTTATTTTCAGTCCCACTGACACCTTTACCACCACCCACAAAGGGAACACCCTAAAATAAGCATACATAATTTGCACCAAAACAACTGCAAATCACCCATCTATCAGCTTACCTTGTTCATGTTTGTAATTTAAAACTCATCAAAGACCTCCACATCCCTCACTGTCAAATTATATTCAAAGCCACGGATGCTCTAAACAGTCTTTCAAAAATGTATTCCACCAAAGAGGAATCATTGGCGGCAGTGGTTATGGGCTGCAGACCACACACATGCACATGTATTCACATTACAGTGCGCATTTCCTCCAGTCTCAGGTCAGACGTCAGGCACTTCAGGCTAACTTCATTTCATAGCATTTTTTTTTCTATCAGACTTTTAGCTAACGCTATGGAAAACACTCTGGGTGGAGCAGCCAGCCTGCTGCTTCGCTAACAAAGGCAGTTAAGCTTTCCTGCTGGCTCTGTGCAACTCCAGCTGTTGGGGGGTTGGGTGGTGGGGGGGGGGGGGGGGCTAGAACAAGACAAGGCTCTTTTAAGCCTGCCATCTGGGGTGAGCTGGGCAAAGTTGCTGGGTGAGTCAGGTGTGTGACTGGAATTTTAGGGCGCTGCAGTGTAAAAAGTGAGAAGTGAAGTTATGAATCGCAGATTTGCAGAGGCAGGAATTTAAATGGTGAGGAGCAGAATATGATCTATATACTGGCAAGAGTCAGCTTGATGAATGTGTCATGATAATGCAAGTTACACGGCAAATTATACACCCTTTCAGCTATAACAGCTTTAACTCTTCGGAGAAGGCTTTCCACAAGGTTAGGAAATTTCACGACTGGACTTGTTGCACAGGTGGCGTCTTATTGTTGCACTGAGCTCCTGAGAGCAACCAGTTTTTTCACAAATGTTTGTAGAAGCAGTCTGCTTGCCTGGGTGCTTGGTTTTATGCACCTGTGGCCATGGAAGCGATTGGAACACCTGAATTCAGTGATTTGGATGCGTGAGTGAATACTTTTGGCAACATACTGTATAGCGTTTAAGAAATGCGCTAATTATCTGTGAGTGTATTAGTAGAGGTTTTATAAATACTTGTTAATTATTGCAATTCTTGGTTAATTCAGGCAGTTACTAATTGTTAAGTATTTTGTGTGAGGACTGTCTATGCCTTACAAAGAATGTACAAATGAAACTGAAAGGTCAGCAGAACCTCGAGACTCAAAAAAAAGTCTCAGCTGTCTTCACAACAGAAAAAAGAAACAGACAAAGGACAAAGTGACAGAAAACATACAAACATTTACTGTAAGATGCAAACATACTGTAACCTGCTTCAGGTTTACAAAGTACTAAAATGCAAGTAAGACCAGTCGAAGGAGGCGTTTTAGGGAGAAAGAGATACACCGAGTACCTGAGGGTTATCACAAAACCAGATCAATATTTTGCAGAGCTCCACAAACACTAAACAAAGTGTCCATCACATTAAACTGATAATGCAGGAAAACGTCTCTGGTATGTTTAAGAGTTTGGAATTTCTTTGGTTTGTTTCTCAAGTTCAGCTTTAGTCAGATAAGTCAGCTTCCAGTCAGTTTCACTTCCCAGGTGTTCCTGAATTAAACAAAGTAATCAAGTTGTCCAGTATGGAGCTGTCACACATATGAACTCAGACGAAATGACAGAAACGAGCCACTCCTTCGGGTAAAAAAGTGTTCAGTTTCAGGGGTGGCTAAAAAAAGAGCCCTGATGAATTTGCATTCCCATTGCAATCCCCGAAGCCCATCCTGTATTAAAACATAGGTGTTACTGCATTAAATCAAGAAATATTAATCCTCAGTGGCCAGTATGTCATTAAACATGCCATACATGATCTTATTGATCAAGAGCAAAGCCTTAACTGCATTTATAAATTACATACTAATGTGTGCTAATGTGTAGGACTAATGCTGTGATGAATTGAACACTTACAAATACCTTTCTAATGCTTAATAATGTGCAGTTATTATAAAGTGTTACTGACAAATCTAGTTTGCTGTGAAAGGCGAGGAAGGTGGTTCTGGGCCAATTTTTGAAAAAGTTATTGCTTTAAATAACTTTATTAAGGCACAAAGGACTAGAATGCAAACAAACAGACACACACACACACACACACACACACACACGCGCGCAGTCTTCTCACAGGCCCCCACCACCAACAAGTACACTCCAACAACATGCAGGGAGAAAATCTAATATGCTGGCTAAATGAGAAGCCACGAGACAATTATTGTGACCCCCCACTGCACTTTCACAGTCAGGCTGTGAACTGGTGGTCTTGGGTCCTTTCACACCTAACCTTTTAGGTTTTTAAGCTCTGATGAGATTAGTTCAGTTCATCATCGTCTCAGGAGGTTCCAAGCAAACTGATTCGGTTGATCTGTGATATGAAACCACAGGATTTTGAGCAGTGATTTCAAACCTGAACTGATTTTATAGTCACTGCAGCTTTTGAACACAGATTCTTAATAAAGCTACATTTCAACCTATCTCCTCATTGTGACCTGCTAAGCAAAACACCCCGTGTTCTGTGAGTGATTTTTGTTAGTTATGCAAGGTCATTTGGTAACTATGGTAACACATATTACACACAGGCAAAGATCATGCAGTTTACTGTTAATCATACAGACCCTCTCCCCTTGTGTTGTTTAGTATTTTAAATATCATCAGGTGTCATCAGCACGTACAAGTCATGCATCAGTAATGATGTATTTTTTAACTTTACAAAGAGAATATCTATTGATGACCAATCGGATTTCACATCAATTACAGCAAAGTCACCAATTTGACTTCTGTTGGTTTAGTAGCTCAATGAACTACCAAAACAGGAGGGGTACAACCTCTTTTTCATTCATTTTACCAGTTATAAGATTACCATTACCAACATACACATACCTAACAAGGCGTAGGCTGTGGAGCTGCAGGAACCCAAGATGCCTTTGAAGTTTCTGTCGTCAGTCTCTCCTTTAACATCCACTTTAATTTGGACTTTTTACTGGGGTTTGAAATTCAGCACCGCAACTGCAAATAAGCTGAAAAACAGAACAAGAAGACGGGGCAGACAGAAAATACAGAGCTATGTGTAACTCTGCGCTCAACAACTATTTGCCCTTCTGATTTTGGTTGTTTTGGAAAATTTAAGCCTGATCGCTTTCTATGTACTCGTTTATTGCCTCAGTGCGGATGTTGAATAATGAAACAAAAAAATCTTTAAATTTGAAAGAGTCGGTGCAAAGTGTAAGCCTTAGTTACTTTAGTCTGCAGGTGCTTTTCTTGGATTAGTTTAAATAATTCACCTTTGCCGAGTGAATTGTTTTGTAAAGGTTATGCTTGTAAAGAACAGATTGTGCACAAATGCCACAGGGGAGCAGAATCTAAATTACTGCAAGAGGAATGACATTAGCTGGACTTAAACCTGCTCAGTGTGATCCATAGAGTCCTCCTTTTGTTCAGTGTTACAAAGTCACAATTTCATTCACATCCATGAATCTGATTAAGGATTTATCTCTAATACCTAGCAGCAAATGCAAGAATAACAATCTTATGGTGCATGAAAGCAAAATTATCACTGAAACTCTAACATCCCCTCGAAAAGCTAATTCAGTGTAGCCTCTTCTGTTCTCTTTACCTGACCAATCTGCTACAAGTAACAGAGTAACTGAAAAACAACAAGACAAAGGAAGGCCAAAAATAGAAGCATCTATCTGTCGCTTCTGCAAGCAGACCCATATTTCCAGAGATCTCCTCACAGTATGTCTCATCCCTCTCACCCCCTTGGGGTGACCCAGGAACAATTTGTCAAGCTATTTTTCCACGTCATAGACTCCAAGAGCTATAATTTGCCCCGACAGCAGAGCAGTGCACTGACAGGCTAGTATATCCATGTGTTGAGATTTGCTGTTGGGCCAGGTCAGACTGAAATGCTTGTTCACGCGGTATACTGGGTATTCGGCCTGGAGAAATTGGCTGGTAAATTCTATCCAAAGCTCCAGAAACAGACCAGCGGGGCTTATTCAGTGCAAGAACAGCTGTGACAACAGCCCACAGTTGATACGTTCAGGAATCTCACTAAGTATATGTGAGTCTGTTGTCATGGGCTAATACTACAGAAGACACTGAAGTACATGTGCAGTCAGTTTTAAACATTTTTCACTTTTCCTGTCAGATGAGTGATTTTTCTAAAAAATACTTGATTGTAATTTTGTGCAGGTTTCTTTTCCCTTCTTTCTGCTATCATCATAATCACAGGACCACCACTGGGAATGAGGTGACAGGTGGTAGTAAAACAGGCCAGTGATCATCATTCATGCTAATCATTATGATGACTTACTTAAATTTAAGATAAAGTATGACTACAAAAGGCTCTATTTGACCAGCATAGGTGATACAAGATATGCATAACTGCTTAAAAATTCAAAGTCAGTAATTCCAGAAAGCATTATTCTTTCATTATGATGAACATACTAGATGTTTTCCATAACTATATATAGAAGGCGACCTCCCTAACAATGAAAACATGGGAAAGTATTGTATTCATGTACCAGTGATCAAAGTTTTTTTGTTATAAGTTAATTTCATATACATTATTATTATACACACACTGAATATACAGTTCTTCCATCAATAAATGTGCAATTATTAGCCCTCATCCCACCGACATTTACAATATACACGGACTGGGCTTGTTGGGAGCCCAAAAATACATTTCTGTAAGAAGCAAATATGGTAGCAAAATAACAATAATCATAGCAAAACTTTTTTTTTCTTTTCAGCGCATTAGTAGTTATGTAATTAATGAAATCTAAAGAACATTATTATTGTCATTATTGCAAAATTACAATTAATTTGCATATTTAGTCAAATGAAAACTATACTTTTCTTTAATAGAACTTGCAGCTTTTATCTAGAGTGCAATCCAAATTATTACATAAAAGCTTTTTTAGCATCCTTTGGTTTTCAAAAAATTTTTTGGATTCATATGAAAGCAATCGGGGTCATTGTGACCCCAAAATAAAACAAGTGAAATAAATACAATAAACACAATAAACGCCAGGCAGCCCAGATATGGAATCTTTCCAGCTTCTCCTTGGTCTTCCCTGGGGCCTCCTCCATGTAGGTCATGCCTGAACCACTTCACCCACTTCACCTAGGAGGTGTCTAAGAAGCATCCTGGTCAGATACCTGCACCACATCACCTGGCTCCTTTGGATGAAGATGAGCAGCTGCTCTACTCTGAACCCCTTCCAAGTGACCACCCTAATTGTGGGAGAGCCCAGACACCTTTTGCTTGTATCAGCAATTTCAATCCTTCAGTCACTACCCACAGCTCACAACCATATGTGTGGGTAGGAATATAGATCAACCTGCAAATCGACAGCTTTGCTTTCACGCCCAGCTCGCTCTTCATCACAACAGATCGGTACGGCATCCGCACAAATCTGTCTCCCGGTCTCCGCTCCCATCTCCCCTCACTCGTGAACAAGACCCTGAGATACTGAAACTGCTCCACTTGGGGCAGCAACTCATCCCTGACCCGGAGTAGGCACTCCACTCTTTTCTCGCTGAGAACCATGGCCTCAGAGTTGGAGGTGCTAATTCTCATTCCAGCCACTTCACACTCAGCTGCAAACCACCCCAGTGCAAGCTGGAGGTCATGGCTCAATGAAGCCAAGAGAACCACATCATTTGCAAAAAGCAGAGATGGGATCTTGAGCCCATCAAATCGGACACTCTCCACCCTCCACCCCTTGGCTGCACCTAGAAAGTCTGTCCATAAAAGTCATGAAAAGAATCTTTGATAAAGGACAGCCCTGGCGGAGACCAGCGCCAACCAGCAAAGAGGATAAGTCTTTGCTGGCAATGTGAACCACGTTCATGCTGAGGTTGCACAGGTATCAGAAGCAACTAAAAATCACTAAAGCTAAACACACACTACAATCAGTTCTAGCATTCAAATTTGCCTCATGCTATGCTCAGGGCATGCTGGCTGTTACAGAAGGAGCAAACAGTTGCTACCTTCCACTCTGTGTTTCAGGAGGAAAAGTAACACTTTTTTTCCCAAGTAGATTTTCCAGCTGAGTGTCAGACAGTCACATCAGCAGGTGCACTTTCCCTCACCCTCAGGAGAGTCATTGCTGCTTAGGGCCTTGAAATATAGCTGCATCAGGTCCCTTTTTCATGACCAGAGCACACCCCAGCTAAAAATAGTTTAATTTATCAAAACTGCATAGATGGAATTGGGTGCTTTTGACTGGGGACCCCCAGGACCCCAAAACATTTGTATTTTTAAAAAAAAAGAAAGAAAAAAAACACAAATCAAAGCAGAAATAGAAATCAATGATGTGGCATAGGAACTTTCTTATTTTATAATGTCACAAAAAATTTTATAAGAGAAAAAAAATGCCCGTGAGATATGACAAAAAATAGATCTCTGGGGTCTCCATGGACCCCAGGTGGTAGGATGAGGGTTAATAGAGACAATCATTACTTGCTGTGGAAATTCAGCTTTCTGAGGAAATGAGCTGAAAATAGCATTTTTTCTCAAAAATATACCGAGGTAACCAGAACACTCTCATTCCCAGGGCTTCAAATACTGTCATTTTGTCAAAGCTGCTACCATCTAAAAAATATGCACAAGATGTCCTTCGGCGATTGCTGTAATGCACCTAGTTTAGGCAATGGTGAGAGGAGTGCGTCTCTCAGCCCATCACGTATGGATGCCTGCAGAGAACCCCTTTGAGTAACATGTAACGGCACTTGGGGAGCATCAATTTTCAACTTGCAAATGTTGTGATGGGGAGCATTTTCATCTGAACCATAATCTTTTCCTAAGCTTACCCAAGTAGTTTTTAGTGCCTAAACCTAACCGTTAGAGTAAAAGCAAAACAGGCTGCAATCATCATTCATGTAAGCGAGAAGCAAGTGAAAATAAAGCAGATCAGTCACTGAGAACCAAGGACACAAAGTTTTTTTTAAAAAAAACCCTCCCAAACAGGGTATAAACCACAGTCTGCTCTAACGCCTTTGCTCTTTAAAGGAGATTATCTTTCTTAGCGTCTAGCAATGCCACGTCTGGTGCATGAAGACACGCTGGGTACACTCTGAGACGTGGCATTTGACACAGTGGCAGTATTTGGCGCCCTGGGATTGGAAACGTTGTGGTAATATGTCAATCCATCCAACTGCTGCCCTCATTTAATAATTATAATTATAATTTGCATGTATCATTCCTCTTCAGGTCTAAAGTTAGCTCCTAACATCAGATATGTAAAACAATATTTTTGGAATTGGCCTGTTGTTTTGATGTGATGCCTTGTTATTGATAAAACAATTTTTGTGAGTCTTTCTACAATGATTGACATGTATCGACAATATTGTCTCATTCATATACTTATAATGTATTTGCTAATAGGAAGAGGGGGATAGTACAAAGTGAACAGATTCATGAGTCCCTACATGTTCTTTTTTACAAGCTTAACTAAACTATCACAGTTGCTAAATTACATTTTAAGATTTTGAAAATGAAAGAACAATCCTTATAAACAGATACTTTACAGTCAACTGCAGAGCGCTCGAGCAGTCGCAGCAATAATGATAAAACTATAGAGAATTATAAATGATTTGAAAGACAATCACGAGCATTGAAATTTTGAATAAAATAAGCCTGCAGTGGATGGAGAATGCCTAATGACTCTTGTGTGTCAAGTGCTCAAGAATCGACAGTAATGATGCAAAGCAATTGTCAGCACTCTGTTTTGTACCTCCTCAGATTGCAAGCCTTTGTTCAGTGCACATCACTCTCTGTTTTCTGTCTCTTCTTTGTTAATAAAGAGCTGCTTTGTTTTTTGTCAAGTTGGTTTGAAAATGTGGTTTTGTGTTCTCTGAAACGCTTAATAAACGGCTCATCAAAAATACCGTAAACTGGATTTAAACTGGGGTTGAATATTAAGTAGTATTTATAATGTCCTCTGTTTGCATTTTTGCTTTTTGAAGGTGGGTTCGGTTTGCATATTCCAAACTGAAGTGAGTTTTCTTTGCAGATTGCAGTATTTCTGACATCTCGTCTCTCCTTTTTGTATTTGGAACAGAACAACAAGCTTCATCTTCTGGCTGTTGTTGGAGCTGTAGTCCCCGGAGGTTCTTCTGTAATTCAGCATCACATTTCTCCAACTAGTGCTTCAACACAATGATTTTTTTCCCCCCCCCCTTTGCAGTCTTTATACAAAAAAGTTGTGCTGGTGGAGAAAAACAGGCGATGAGTGCAGATATGCCCATCTTAGGGATTGCATCAAAACAGTTTCATATGTTTATATTTCATATTGGCTGTTTCATATGTAATAACCCGCCACCAGTGTCCTACATTTTACGGTTAAATGACTTATATATTTAAAGTAACAATCATAGGGACAAATACTATTTATAAATCAGGGCACATTCAATATGTCTTGTTATATAAACACACATACAGTAAATACTGTATACAGAAAGAAGTGAAAGGTCTAATTTGCCAAAGGATGAAGGTAAACAAGACTATAGCCCTCCGAGCTTCTGTATGGATTATGAGCTTTGCTCTGTCCGTAGACTGAAGCACGCTGAGTGTCAGAAATATAATGCAGCTGAGAGCGTGTTGGTAGAGAACGCCTCATGGTTGAAACCAAATACATCTGTCACTTTTATCATGCACATATACATGCACACAGACCACACAATCACACACTTGTGCAAAAGCAAATGAGCACAGATGAAAACAAAATGATGTCTTATTAATAGTTTTATTGTGTTCACAAAAATAGCACAAATGTGAAACCCAATTCTACAATTCTTAAGGTTCTTTCATGCTGTCACAGGTCACATTTTGGCCAAACATTATGATTTACTGGCCTTAAAGTGACAAGAGGAGTCTCCACTCAGACAACAGTAAATGTCAGACAAGTGGCACAGGTCCATAACATTCAGGGCATGCGAGGCGCATAAAGGTGAAGCCCTGACTCTGCTCTTTCCGAGCTTCTGCTTAATATTTCAAATGCTGCAACCCGCACTGGACAGTGGGTTGGCCTGACAGCTGAGTGCAGGACCCCGGAGCTCTGACTTGAGCAATGACTGACGCCCCAGAGCTGCCTGCTGTAGCAGCCTAAGCAGATCGATCACTGTATTAGCTATAGCACTGCCATGGAACTTTTAACAAATACAGATGGGGGAGATGGATACTTTCCTATGCTTACTATTTCTGTGATAAATTGTTTTTGTGGCAGCATTTTTCTTCATTTTCTTTTTTTTATACATTATTTCAATATTCTGTACTGCTGGACACCTGTGTATGCATTGAGAACGGCAACGGACGAACTGTAGACGGTCTTTCTAAAACTTCTAAAGACCTGTGAAAAGTTCCACAACCACATGTTGAATGATATGAACATGAGAGCTATCAGGTTATGTGCTCACAAACAGACCACTAAAAGATGGGAAGAGTTATAAATTGTCTACAGTTGACAAGACTGAAGCTGGAGAGCCACAAAAGACTCAGTGAGATTGGGGCAATAGTCCTATTCACTGAGTCGTATGCTTTTTGACACAGCCAGAGCACAAAATCTGAAGGCATCACATCCGGTGAAAAGAGCTTTTCCAGTATTCACAGGACTGCACACCATGAATCTGTGTTTCAGGGTATGGCTGTCAATTGATGTTCTATTATAACGTCCTGAGACATTAAGGGAGATCATTCAGTGGAAACAACCTGAATTGTGGCATGTGCCACCATGCGCTAGCATAAAGGTGACACAACACATGGAAAATAGCAGCCATGCTAGTAGCCAGAGATCTGCACAGGAAGAGGAGATTAACCAAATTTAAATCAGGTCTCTTGTTTGTTTATTACAGGCATCATTTTTATGACTAGTGAGTCTACAGTATTCTGTACAGTTTTAGCCCTTAAATATGCTTAAATTGTCTAAAGCCTTAACTAGGCCCATTTAACAATCATACATACATCATGCATACATAAAATTATTGGATCATTATTATTCACCACCCTGTGTTCGACCTTTGAACGAGCCCCCGCCTCAGGGAGGTTCCAAAAGTCTAAACATTTAATGCCAGTTGATGAGAAGACTCAAAATAGCACTAGGTGCAGATGAGCTGTGAGTATGAGCTGTAACACATTGCAAAAAGGTCCTTTTTTCCCCCTGCATTTCACACAGTGCATGCTGATTCATGCTCCATCGCCCCTCAAGTCAGGAGGAATAAGAAGAAAGAAAAGATGGCTGGATGGCTGCAGAGAAGAATGGAAGATATATTCTGTTTAATAAATATCACACAAAAAGTTAAGGTAATAGAAAACATTTACATTAAGCATTGTTTATTTTAAACTAATTTTACGTGCACATTATTGGTTCAAACTTTAAATGCCTCTTCAGCATGTCCCTCTTTAGTTCTATAACTTAATAAGTTGGATCAGTTCATATTGTTGCCGTTTAAACACAATCCCCGCTGTAACTAATGTCTTACTCCATAAGATTCATTCATTCATTCATATTTGCCATCTGTGCAGCTTATCTCTCCACGTCCCTTTTTTAATAATCACATCGTGGCAAAGACGAATGTGACAAGTGTATTTATTCAGTGCTACACCAGCACGTTTTTTGTTCTTGAATTGAGTTTGCTTCAAGGATTAAAAGTTGTTGAATTTCCTTATAGATTGGACATCAGAGTGCTGATGCATTGTGTCACTACGCTCCTGATGAAAAACAAGTTGTAACCTGTTTTTCAGTAAATTGATTGATGCATTATATCTGACTGTCTGCCACATCTACTTTGGCATGAAGAAATATGTATATGAGGTCCAGATTAGATTGTGTTGTCAGTACAGATTCTCTGTTAACAGAGTCTCGGGATTTGCTTGCATATATCCCATATTTGGGATAAATAATATATTTAGTGTGTGTCTTCGACAGAACATAGATTTACAGAGATCTTAGTACCCTATCCCTAATAAAAATTGTTCATAATTATGCATCTAAACAAAGGCCAAATCATTCCCAGTCGTTTCAGCAGGGATGAGTGCTGCAGTTTACTCCACTATGACATAATGACCTTTGATGCTAGATTTCAGAGCTAAAGGCAACTCCCTGCTGTTCAAGCTCATTCTGTTTTTGATTTATTGACAGACCTTAGATCATACCCAGCTATGCCCCCCCCCCCACACACACACGCACAATTTTCAAGGTCAAAAGTCAGAAAAGTCCAGTGCTATCAGATCAATACTGTATCTGATTTCCCACGAGAGGATGAGCTTACACTTTCACAATTAGTTTAGTTGCCCCAGTCCATGCAGAGAGTTATGACCCTACTGAGTTCACTTCTTTAAGATTTGCAAAAAATTTTAGATTGAAAAAAGTAAATAAATAAACAGCACAAAATTAATCTGCAGAATGAGTAATCAGTTTGAGTGAACATGTCAACAAGTTACCAAATTACTGCATATTTTCCTATTGTTCATAATCAGAGCAGCAGCAGAAAAGAGACAAAGAGTGCCGGAAGAGTAATTATTTCCTTTTAGTTCAGCAAGGGCAGATTCCCAACTTAAAGCAGTGGCACTTAGGATTTTACAACCAAAACCTCCAAGCTACGCTTTGTTTCAATCCCCAAGGGAAAAAAATCTACACCCTAAGGGAACAAGTCATGCATAAACAAGTGATAATAAATTATGCACTACTCATGAATGATTAAACAGTAAACAGAATTGAAGGTGAAAGCAAATCGAATAGAATAAAAAAAATGTTAAGGAAGTAGTCTGAGCTGTGGTAGTGGTCCTGTGCCTAAGCTAAATTAACCTTACGTGTCCTCAAATGAACCCCATCTATCTATCATCACACAGTATTTATCTCTATGCCTGCACACACCAACACTATGAAAATGTTTTCTCTTCTTGGAGAAAATGGCGAATGAAGAGAAAATCGCCCTCAGTTGAACTTAAGGGAAAATTGGTAATCTAACTTTTAATTGAGGGATAAATCAAATATTTTGGTTCTGAATGAAGCAATAACGGTTTAATGAAATTAGACACAAGTAATGAAAGTGTCTGCTTTAGAAACTTTTCTTCCATTTAAACTTTTCTTCCATTTTTGACTTCATTTAAAAATTCATTGGCATTATTATTGGTTTATAGTGTGCTTTACTGCACACACACACACACACGTGCACACAAAAATCACACAAATCTATCAAGTATCGCTATTTATTTAGCACTAATAAGCCATAGCAAGTTGTATGATGGGTATCGCTTTTATAATAGAGGTTGAAACATTTTCACATACATTTAGGATATAATTTCCATAATCTAAAAATACTTACAGGCTCCCAATGACTGGTAAAATATATACATAGCTATAGTTACAACAGGTTAGTAACAACTGACCATTTTATGGGAAAGGAGTACCCAAGGCGTACTGTACTGTGTTTGCTAAATTTGATACAAAGTATAGCTTGCTGCATCTGTGAAATATAATGTACTGTAAAATAAATGGTGATTGCCAGTTGACCTATAAATCCACTCCTGACCATTACATATGACCTGATATTTAACTATACTTATCAAGGTTTTACTGTCAGTTAGCTGATGGATGGAAACTGCATTTAAGTCAGGGACTGTAATGGGATAGAAAGAGTAAGTTGCGTCAAAACTTCAATGAGTCTTGAATGACAGCCAGTGGTTGGGGTTGGGAGGGTTACTTGTCTGTACTGAAATGTCTCTCCTCTCTATCTGTCTCCTGCTGATTTGACAGAGTCCATTTGGATTAGACGTACTGGTGCAGAAAGAATTAATCTTTGGAGAAAATACTTAGATTGATAATTACAGGTTGTCACTGTTCACCCTGCTCATTCAAGTGACTGGTGCAATCGGTTGGAGGGAAACCAACTGTGCAACACCCACTCAGCCAGAACAGACATTATAAAATACATAGGTTTTTCCATCAGAAGGCGATCCAGTCTTTCATTATAACCAAATAACGGCTGTTAAATATCTGTTGATTAAATGCCCAATATTTTTAACAAATTTGTTGAGGCCTGATGAGTACACATCATTGAAATAACATTGGAGCTGTGCAACTGTGTGCACTGTATGTGGACCGAATCCTTCCATTGCTGTTTGTTTGTGCGTCTCTCTGCTTTCAGTTTTGTCTTCAGTACAGTAACTGAAAAGCATGATCTGCTGGGCTGAGATCAGGTGACTGACTAAACACCAGTGACTTGGTTTCACTGGCAGCCGTGCCCAAGTCTGCATTTCTGTTTCCATGTTTGCTCCCTGTTTTACTTTGCCAGGCCCTAGTGTCGTGTGCTTTGTTTCCAGTTTTGCTTCCCTTGTCTTGTTAGCCTGATTCTGTTCACTTGTTCTCCCCCCCTGCTATCTCCACTCTTCCCCTTTACCCAGTGTGTGTGTGTATATATCGTCTGCATTTCCCCTTGCCCTTTGTTGAGTCACCCCTCTCAGTAGTGTTTCTTCATTCCATGTTTCCCAGTATTTTGGATTATTTGCTCCATGAGGCTTTTTCCTGTTATTTTGTATTCTGCAAGCGAGCCTGGCAATAAAAGCTGCCTTTCTGAGTTCATGTCTGTCTCCCATGTCTGCATTTTGATCCACATCCTGCCTGCCGCACTGCCATACCATCACAAAAAGTACAAACATTGTTTCATTGTCCCAATAAATTTGAACCTAACTGGAGGTGGCTTAAAACCTGCCATTTTGGGGAGAGACAGGTTATCGCCCAGTAATTCTAAAGCATTGTGGGTATCCTTCTAGATTAGGACTGTGTTAGCAGGTGTGGGTGAGCACCCATGGTTTGTAGTTCACTCATATGTGCTGTCAGGTGATCATGGTGTGCTGTTAGCTTCTGTCACTGGTAGGCATGGCTCATGTCAAATCCTGATACACTACAGTTCTTCATGGCTGAGACTGTTTGATAGATGTTTTCAGTGGTTGTCTTGGCAGTATTAACTGGTTCTTGTTCTGAGAGATTGTTGTGTTGTGTTATGTCTCTTTCTCCCAGATTTTTAAGTATTGCTTAGTCTCAGCACTGGGTGGGTCTGTCCCCCAGCACTGCATGGGACTGACCCATCCAGGGTGTATTCCTGCAGCCCAGAATGGATGTCTTTGGAGAACAGGCCATTTATTTTCTTGGCCATTGTTTCTCTGTTGTATTTTATTAGCCTGGCAGCCAGAGCTGCAAGTCTTTGTTTGCCGTTCCTAGAGCTTTGCTTGTGGACATCTTGTAATTTTTTTTTTAATGTTTTAATGCATTATTTATTTATTAGATTACTAATGTCCTTCTGGTCTTCTTTGATCTTAACTTACAACCTTCTCTCTCTGCACTGTCTGCATGTTGCATTCTTAAACTTATAATCAAGGGTTTTCAGGATTACTGCTGCAGTGACATATACTACCTCACTGGCTTCTGTGATACCGACAGTGTGGCTAGTGAGTAGATCTGTGTTGACATCTCCCACATGTCTCCTGATGGGACTTTGCTAGTGAGCTGAGGGAATCACATTCAGGCCCGTGTGGCAGTGGTCTGTCTGGCCACAGTCTTCATCCTCAGCTCTGTGGATGCATCTGTCATTAGTGGTGGTTGGGTATCATCTAATTCCCTAACACAGCTCTCTTCCGCCAGGGTCAGCTCAGTTTGTCCATACTGCTCAGTATTGTTTCCATTGTGCTGTACCCTTTTCAATATTGATAATAGCTTCCATCTATTAATGCCCTGAGCTCCCAGCTGTTTCTTGGTCAGTGTGGATGTTGGTCTTCTGTTTATCCTACATCTACAGGTACAGCCACGTAAAATGGCCGGCTGGTCCTTGACAGGACCGTGTCGAATCTATGGGGGACCTTGATTGTAATGAGATGCCCCACTTGTGAAGCAGACAATGCAACCGGGAGTGGTAACACCCTTAAGCAGCATTTAGGAAAACTGGTGGTAATGTCTTGTGTATCCAACAGGGGGAGCTGTGATAATTGAAGCAAACTTATTTACAGCTACACTGTACAGTCATGCATTTTAAATTTGCTCAGGGGATCTATTATTATAACTGAATTATAGTCCTGAAACTTTCTGTTTGCAGCAAATAAAGTAGAGGTTGTGCAAACTGAACAAGCAAACCAGAAGACAGAAAGCGATGCTTACACACGATAGTTATTGCTAATGTTTCTGAACATAAAAGCTTGAAATGATTATTTAACCACACTGGAAATGTTTTTAATTAAAAAGTTAAATCAAAATTGAAATGTGAATTGATTGTTGCGATACAAAAGGGCATGCGATACAAAAGGGCAAGTCTGACAGACAGCACTCAAATCACGCAACAACTGTATGTGTGTGTGTATTCTTCTCTAAAGAAATATGTGGTGCTCTGTTCTAAACATTTAGGGTGAGGACTCAGTGAAAAGCTACTGTAGGAAAGGGGGCCCAAAATTTTGGCCCTGCATGTACAACTATGGGGAATCCTCCTGTGCCACTGGCACGCGAGCAACAACTGCTTGTTGCTCGCTGACACACAACATTTGCATTACAGTGACACTTTTGTCATCTGTTAATGATCCAGTGTGAAACGAGAGGCTTCCTCTTACCTGCAGACAAGAAGAAAAAACCTGCTACAAATGCATTAATACCGTGATTTATAAAAGGTGTTGCATACATGTCTTAACACTAGTTTTACAAATAATGTATGCACTGCCAAATTTTAAAATCCAGTACATTCCTGCCATAAACCACTTCTGTGTGTGTGTGTGTGTGTGTGTGTGTGTGCGTGTCTGTGCCAGTGTCAGAGTAAAAACTTTTTCCATTACAAGTTTAAGGTGTTAAGGGACTTGTTAAAGCACTACTTTAACTGAGTGAATGTCATTACAACGTTTGTAGGACTATATAATTTATCTCTACTTGAGTAAGACACTGTTGCTAAGGTCTACACTGTACATACCTTGACAACTGCATAACAAAAACATCTTCCAGTGAGGGCAGTGCTGGGAGCACTTGTATTTACCAAAAATAGTTTTTGCACAATGTTAAATTGTCTTCCTGTCCACTGTGTCTCTGTGTCTAAATGATTTGGTAAAGCAGTTGCTCTATCTTATATTAGTTTGTGAAAGGGTACTCGCCATTTGTCCTGTGACTGATAGATGCTTTGTCTGGCTGTTCCTCTTGTCTCTCAGACCAGCAGGTCCCTTTTGAAAATGGTGTGTGTGTGTGTGTGTGTGTGTGTGTGTGTGTGTGTGTGTGTGTGTGTGTGTGTGTGTGTGTGTGTGTG
>JAVDPK010000475.1:218076-233417 GCA_034780415.1 Cichlasoma orientale | reverse complement strand
TGTGTGTGTGTGTGTGTGTGTGTGTGTGTGTGTGTGTGTGTGTGTGTGTGTGTGTGTGTGTGTGTGTACGTACGTGTGTGTGTGAGAAACAGAGAGAGAGAATCACTACTGAGCAGGAATCTGGAGCATCCGCTGCCATTGTGGGCTGTGGTAATTGATAAGCCGATCTCTCTGCTTGTTATAAGCTGCAGCAGTTTTTGTTGTCAGTATGAATTGCGAGTTTTGATTTGTAGAATGCTTGATGACACTGTGTGAGAGAGGTTAGGAAAGAAGCATAAATGTTATAAATCAGCAGTCTTCAGCGTGACCTGCGGTCATCTGAGATCAACAGAGTGAAGCGATGTTTGGAGAAACCGCCAATAAAGCTATAATGGGTGCTTTATTTATTTATTTTCTCATTTATATGCATGCCCATTTCTAATAACATATATTTTTACCGCATACAATAACATCATAGAAATTGTAACTGATATGCTGCAGGTATAGGCCATCTACATAAACATATTGATTCCAGGCCACCGCATTTATCATCAATACCTTAGGCTTCATGCCTAAGGTATTGATGAAGCTTTCCCTCCTCTGCCGAGGTGATTTGCATTTAAAATCTCATTTTTATGAAGGTCAGAATAATTTATTTTTAGAGGGATAGACACTCTTTACATATTTGTTTAATGGAATATGAATCACTTCGCACCTGAGAAATGAATAGATGCCGTGGTGACATTTCCGAGATCTGTTTTTGTTTTAATATCATAATTTGGATTTGATAAATGACCCAAACATTTAATGGAGTAAAAATAAGGTCAAAAACAACTTGAGCATCATTAACTATTTTCATTGTTTGTCACATATGGTTTACTTAATGATTAATGTCACTCAGTAATGAAGCTTAGACTGTGTAATTTGCATAGTCAGTCAGCACAATAGAGCAATAAGTATCAGAATAACAACCTCACAAGCTTGTTTTGAATTATACATTGTCGCGGCACATCAGAATTAAAATAAACTTGTTATTGTAATATTTAGAGGGAATTTCATTCACTTGAACACTGACCATGGCAGTCTGCTCTTTCCAATAGAGCGTAAACTTAACAACAGTATTGCAAACTAACCAGTTTAGCCTGCATTGAACTGCCTGGTACAGTATTTTCATGCAGCTTTTGAATAACACAAAATTAGTATACGTCCATTTGTTTTGCAAGACATAAAAACACAGTTCAGCGACACATCACGTATAGATACGATATCTGATTTCAAAACTCTAAAATGAAATAGGGCTGCGGTTCAAAAAGTCAAGAGTGCCACGGCCCACTTAAAACCAGAAAATCCCATGCACAAGCTTCAATACAAGAACAGTAAATTCATATAAATAAATACATTTATAGTTAGTGGGGTTAGGTTAATTGGTGATTCTAAATTGCCCAAAGATGTGAATGTGGTTGTCTGTCTCTCTGTGTTACCGCAGTGGCAGGTTGGCGACCTCTCCAGGGTGTGCTCCGCCTCTCGCACTATGATAACAGAAAGGTATAAGTGGAAGAAAATGAATGGATGGATTGATATAAATATGTAACTATGCATACGTGTTAGTAATTTCAAACCAAATTTCTGTTATTACTGCGGCCCCCTGCAGTATCTTCACGGCCCATCAGGTGGCCGTGGCCCACACTTTGGGAACCACTGAATTTGAGCATTACCTGTAAGATTTAAACCTCCAGTTTACAAAATTTCACTAGCCGAAAAGTTCTTACCTTTTTTTATTTGCCATTGTTTGTTTAGCTGTTTGAAAAGCTTCATTTCAAACAACCTACCGCTCAACAAAAGTTACTTCCTTTATGTTCACTCCTCTCCTGTAGTGCTAGATGCTGACTAGGCTATACCTCAAACGCAGCTTCAATTACATCTTTGCCATGAAGGCATGGGACAAGGATGAGAAGAAAAAAGGGACGTGTTGGGAGTGTAAGCGGGCCTTGGGATGTCATTATTTTCTTATTAGCTTACTGTGCAAGTAGCTCCACTGGAAGCAACACCAGGCAGCAGCACAAGACAAATTAACTAATTTAAAAGTAACATGCATTAACCTGCCTTTAAGATTTAATTGCGTCTTACTCAAAGATGCTGGAACATCATTCCAGAACATTCTGGCCCACTTTAACCCCCAGTGATATTTATTCTGAAAAATACCCTCAATATCGTAACAATTAAAAAAGCCTAAAACTAACAATGGAACTAATAAAAGCTAAACAAAACATTTTCAAGTAATGAAAACTAAACTGTTGTCTGACCCTTTTCTCTAAGTTTATTAAATACCTGCAGCTTCATAAGGTAAGGTATGGCAGCTTTAGGTGAGCAACCCTCATTCCTTTAGTGTGAGAGAGTTGCATATTTACAGGTGCTGCAAAACATCAGTAACACCATTAATTATTCATAACCATTAGATCAATGGGTAAATCTGAGAACAGTAATTTACATTCTTTACTTCGCTACACCTCAGACAGGTGAGCTGTCATGCACTGTTGTACAGGTAAATCATTTATTGCACAGAAGCTCTCGTCAGTCCTGAGCTCCATCACAGCTACGCAGGCATTTTATTTCACTTTTAGTAAGCCTGATCTGTACACTGAAGTCCAGATTATTTTTCTTGTCAGTGTTTGCAGTAGTGATCGTTGTATCCACTGGCATAAGATGCAACTTTTAACTCACGAATTATGGCAAGAGGTATCCTGGTAACAATGAAAGCACATTTTAATGTTTAATGATAACTAGCTTTAGTTGGATAATTACACACAAATAGACTTTTTAATATCCAGGAAGTCATAAATAAAGTAAACAGCACATTTAGCCTGATTATAAGTAATAAATTTCTGCATTTTGGGATTTTCAGGGTTCGGTGCTTTAAAAAAGGCGCTCAAATAAATAAATTTGCTCCAAGCACCAACAACCACAATCATCAATTCCTTTTCTTAGTGTGTACAGTTACTCATATAATTAGACTGAGACACTTAGCCTACTAATTTTCATATCACCTTATTATTATATTGTGATATTATTTACTGTATTTAAGAGATAAATGTTATTCATTTATCTCTTAAATACAGTAAATAATATCACAATATAATAATGTAACATTTTGCATATGAGTAAACTGAAACATTACCAAAAAATAAATAATAAATGAATTGACATTAGTCACAGCTTCAGCAAAGGACTACACATTAATATTATAAGGCAGTCAATTTGCTTGATAGGTAAAACTGTGTCATTTTTGAAAACGCTGTTTGACGAAATGCTTACAAGGGTTCACGCTGCACTGCGAGTGTTTCAGAATCTAGAATCTTTTGAATCCTCTGGAATAGAAAGCTATTCATCAGGAGGCGGAGAAGAGAAAATAAAGCAATAACACTGTCGTTTTTGCAGGGGAAGTGGGCTGGACGTCATCAAAAGCTGATGAAGTGATGAAAACAAGTCTTCAGCGTGCAGCATCAAGAGTAAATCAAAACTCTGCTATGGCTAATGATCTCATCTCACTGAATGCCTCATGAAATTAATTTATACAGTTTAATCAGTCCGCATTCTGCACTTCTCCCTGATTATAGTAGATTTTAAACTATTTCTTTCTTTGCAAAGTGAGAAAAATCACTCAGGGCTTTGCCAGGTTTTTTCTCTTTTTTTCTCTCACCTTAATATCTATTGAAATCTTTGCCAGTATGCCAACAAAGATGCACACGGCATTAATGCGAAAAGAAATGCACATTTACAGTTATCATTCTTTTGCTTTGTTCCTTCATATAATCATAGATGTAATGTATTCCCAGCATTAGAGTCAGACAATTACATTTCTAAAGACAGAATAATCTGTAAGCCAATGAAATTAAATGGGATTGTAGTGGATTATGCTGGGAATAAAGAAAAGAGTAAAATGCATTATGTGCAGATTACAGTAAACCCCATAATCTGTTTGTCCTAAATGGGCTTTGTTCATTCGAAGCCACAATCCATCTGTCCCTCTGGGACACTGTTTCACTGATGCCATCTCCAGCTGTAATTATTTAGGCAAATCTCACATTATGCTTTTTCTTTACACCTTCTAAATATGTGCTGCAGTAAAAACTCCTGCTGGAGTCATCTACAGGTATCCTGGTATACATAAAAAGCCTCAAAGGCTCAAAGCGAATCCATACGTATAGCTTAGAGAACATAATCTGCTGCTGCAGATCTGCAGCGAGGGGGGAAAAAAAACATTTTGTGCTGTAGATTGAAAATAAAAGCTTCTAATTTTACTGTGAATGTACTAACTTGATGAGGTAAGATTAAGTCCTTCCATGAGGTAAACACAGCTGATGTATGCAGGCAGGCTGCAGTTGTTCAGGATATAAAATGTGTTTTTGTACATGTAAGATGTGTATTCATATCTTCTGACAACTCCGAAATTTGAATATGCAGTATTTACATGGTGATTCTATCATGGCTTGTAGAGTACATAAAACACAGGAAAACATGTATAATGACTGCATTTTGTCACGACTGTCGAGACAGAGATATTTTTCTCAAGCAGATGTAGGAATTTATCAGTTAGAAAACGTAGAAGCAGCAAATACACTATGCACAATCTTTCATGTGTAGTGGAGTGAGAGGATCCCAATGCAGGACACGTGGACTTTAACAAACAGCAAGCCTTTATTTTGTTTGATCAAAGTCCAACAGGAAAAAAAATAAACAGGAATCCAAATCAGAGTGGGCAAACCAGTGGGGCGTATTATGAAGCCAGATTAATGGGTTTGCGAGCTAGGTCGAGCTTAAAGGCAGGATTTAATGTGTCACGAAAATGACTCTCTTTTTATCTGGCTAAATCACCGTGGTACCTTACGCTGAACACACAACCTGGTCAGCAGGTTACGTTCTGATTTTCAGTTTTAAGTCCATTATAGATTTTCTGCTGGGGGGAATTTTATATGTGAAAGTTCCCCTCCCAACCAGTCATGGTGGTGCCTCCCTGAGCCTGCTTCTGCTGGAGGGTTCTGTCTGTTAAAAGGGAGTTTTTCTTTCCTACTGTCACCGTGCTCGCTCATAGGCGGCTGGGGCTTCTTTCTAATACTGTAGGCTCTTTACCTTACAATATGAAGCACCTTTGAGGTGACTGTTGTTGTGTTGTTGGCGCCATATAAATAAAATTGAATTGAATTGAAGTGAAGTGAAAAGTTTATAAGCCGTACCTTACTAAAACCACTGAACTATGTGCTGCATTGTCACGGGAATGTGCATCTATTAATTAGGTGATGCAGAAGATGTTGTTATATTTGATTCTAATCTGCTACTAAGTCTCTTTTGCACAGATGGAATTGCAGTTACTAGAGCACAGAACACACGGCAAGAATACCTGTTCAATCTACCGACAAACTATCGGACACTAACGTTTAATGCTTAATGTATCCGGATTAAAATTTCAGAGTTCTAATGTTCAGATTCACCTCAGAAATGAAGAGCAGCACCAAGAGCACGCACGGCAATAAAATAATTAACTGGAATTAAAATAGTTATTTTACCATTCTGTGTGATAAATCCCATGATTGATGATTTTCTGCAGCATTAATCTCTTGTCTTATTCTCAACAGCCTTGCATTTTACTGTTTTTTTTAAAATGTTCTTTAGAGATTTGCAATCACCATTTTATTATCATCATCATCATCTAATAAAGTCTCTGATTGGAGGAGGCTCCGCTCATAGTGATCATTTCTTGCAGAAGAATCGTGTGACCCGCACAACACCCTTTCTTATGTGAGCATGCACAGAGCCTGAAAAAGAGAAAGTTGATAACCACTCTCATGGTAACCATTATCTCAGACTGGGGTTTTAGGTTTTGTCAAGCTAGCTAACCCCAAGAAAGCACAGAAAAGCAGGGACACAATAAAGCACTAAACTTAGTAAGAAACTAAGCAAGGAAATTTGTGTTTTGTCGATTATTTCTTTGCTGTAACAATGCTTCTTGGCTATAAATCTTATACTGTTTGAAAGCCTGTTTATGTAAATGGAGCCACGTTTGTAAGGAAAATGCATTTGGGGGTTGAGCAAAAGCAACATTCATGTGCCCACGAATGCCAAACAGCTTATTCTGCTATTGACTCTTGTTTATTGTATTTGGATGATTGAAGTCCGAAAGAACAAGACATGTTTGCAATTTAGCAATTTATTCATTTAACAAACAGGGGCCTCAGCAGCACGTGGAAGAACCATGCGCAGCCACAGCAGCCCGGCCCCTCCTCCTCATGCTGGTCACCAGCTTGGTCACACACTGCTGTGGGATGGCATCCCATTCTTCAACCAGCATTTGTCGCAAGTCAGCTGATGTGGGTATGCTGGTCACTCTGGCATGAACAGAACACCTAAGATGATCTCACAAGTGTTCAATTGCGTTGAGGTCAGGACTCCAGGCAGGCCACTGCATCCTTTCCACTCCCAAATTCTGGAGGTAGTCTCTGATAAACCCCGCTCTGTGGAGGCCAGCACTGTCATCGTGGAGGATAGAATTTGGTCACGGACTGTAGAGATAAGGGATTGCCACTGGCTGCAGATCATCTTGATATCTCTCTGCATTGAGATTGCCTCCAATGATGACAAGCCTGATTGTCACTGGGGTACCAGAAGCTCAAAACAAGTGTCAACAGCAGAATAAGCTGTTTGGCATTGGCAGAGAAGATCTGGCAAGTTTTTCATGGGTGCAACCCAACCCCAAGTTTATATGTATACAAAAGGCTAATCAAGGGGAGAGGAAACAGAAGGGTAATGAGACACAGATGAGGATAATCACACAGGTGAAGACAATCAAGACAACAGGACAAGAGGAGGGAAGTAAAAATAAACACAAGACAATTAACTACCAAAAAACAAACAAACAGGAAGTAGACTATCCTAGCTGTTATAGTGCTAGAGGCTGAGTACATCCTGCAGTATCACAGAAACCTTGTACCTCTATTTCATCCATATTTTTTTAATGATAATTTAATATCTAATATTCTGAGTTGCGACTACAGAAAGGATGTTTGCAGAGTACCGAAGTCACTGCTCTCAAGCAAAGCACTAAACCACATCAGGGCCACTGTATAGTGACATCATCAAAACTGATTACACATTCAGCAAATAAAGAAAGAAGTCAGTAAGAATGACGACATGCTACATAAATCACAATAAAGCACAATGGTAAACATACTTCAAAAATTAGGGCTTCAGTAGCCCGACGTTTTGGGTGATATCACACTGCACTATATGCAGACAACAGCTCTGTGTCAAAAAATACCATTAGCAGTTGGCTGCTCTTCAGCAGGGTTGTGGGTTCAAGGAGATGCACAGCAGTGCCAACAGGCTGATAGGTAATCTGACATGACAATATTATCGCGTAGGAGGGCATAGTTGGCACTTTCCCCTGCCATCTCTGCTCCACTCCACTTTGCTCCATTACTACACACAGCACAAAGACTGTTCTCTTTGTGCATGTTCCCATCAAGAAGGCACAGAATAAGAGAAAAGCATGAAAGTCAGGGCCTGAGAGCAATAAGAACAGGCTAAAGAAAATAACAGCGACCGAGCAACACTGTGAGAATAAACAAGAATGGAACTTCTTCTAATGGACTTTCACTAAGGTATGTGTATGTGTCAATCTTAAGTGAGTTTATCAGCTAAGCTCATTCTTATTCTACACTTTAACTCATAAATGCCTGCCTTTAAATTTAGTTGCTGCAGAGACTGAATAATGGGACTATAGCGGTACATTATAATGCCTATATATTTTTAAAATGTGCACATTTTTGCAGTCTGCTTTCCATGGCATGAGCCGGCTGATTCAAAGTACGTCTGATCACAAGAGCACAGACTAAAGTTATTATATTAATTCAATTTTAGGAGAGACATTTGGATTTAACCCAACATTAACAATTTACAGCTCGAGTCACATTCCTATGGATAATTTTTAAAGGGCATGGCAAAAAACAGTGAAACATACTTGTCTTATGTTAAGATTAATGCAATGATATAAGGAGAGTAAAATCACTCATTTAAATAACCCTGCTTAAAATAGTGGAGAGCTTCATTAATCTTCATGTCATTCCCAAGGATAAATGGGAGAAGTAATTAGAGCTAATAGGAATTTCATTTTCCCCTCTATTTTGTGGAGTTATTATTCACTATCTGTCTGTAATGGGGGGAAAAGATTGCACAGAAATAGTTTGTGGGCTACTGTATATGATAGAATGAGATTCCATAATTTATTTCAAATTTTTTTGAATTGTAACTGGGAACTTCAGCCTCTTTCAGTGTCAAAAATCAAAAAAATAAAAATGTACAAGTACCTCTCTTAACGTCATGTAAGTAGATTCAAACAAGAAAACATGCCTAATAAATGAAGCCGATAAAATCACACAATTACCGTGCTCTTGAAATTAAATATGCTAAGTTTTGATTATTTTATTACATATTTCTAAGTTTAATTGTAGAGGCTTACATAATCAGGCTCTCCAGGTGTTCAGTGGCCTCCTTGATCCTTTCAGTGGGTTCCTTTGGGTTCAGTAATGTGTGGAGAATTTATTGGAAACTGCCTGTATGCAGATCTGTTCAACATATGAGATTCTTTGCCTACAGAACTCAATCTGGACCTCGACTGTGATCATTTTAAAGTCAAACCAAACACTTTAGTTACTATTAATCAGCTGCCTCATGTTTTATGGAGCCTAATTATACTGCAGTTTGTGCCCTGTGCTGTACTGTCTGTTTATATCTTGTTATGTTCTGTTTTCTATCATAATGTATGTATTTATTGTAGAGATTTTGCATATAAATTTTTTACTTTGGCTACACAAATATTTTTAAAACAGGGATTTTTTTTTTTTTTTGGGGGGGCTTTCATATTGAAAAATTTCTCCATCCAAATGAAAAAGACAAAAAAAAAAAGAAAAAAAAGAAGAAGAAGAAACAGTGTCAAGCCCTGTCAAGCGCTTTCTGCAGCAACAGGTGGTGATATATTGTATTGATATATATTTTATGTATATAGTGTTTTGTTTTGTTTTTTCTTCTCTATTTTTATTTTATTTAATTTGTCTTATTTTATTCATCTTTTTTATTCTTCTCTGTACGGAGCTGCTGTGATGAACAAATTTCCCCGCTGCGGGATCAATAAAGTTTATCTTATCTTATCTTATCTTATCTTATAACCCTAAACCTGTAGCAATGCTGACCAATTAGAAGCCTACAAACAAAAACACAGTGCACAGTCAGAAGAGGACTGACTGTGCACACCTTTAATGTTGCAAGACAAAATCTTTGTTTTCCTTTTCCACATGTAAACCCAGGAGCAAAGTGTCTGAAAATCTTCACCTTGGAAGGAGTTTGTCAAAAGCTCCATTTTCAGTGTGGACGAAAGCACGGAAAAAGTTACATTTTCCTAAACACTCGTGTATGTGTGGACAGGGCCTTGGTAGGTATAAAAAGCCCAAATAAACACTTTGCAATATAAATAGATGCAAAATAAATAAACAAGTAAAAACTAGAATGACATCTAGATTAAGTAATGTAACCCACCTAAATACTATTTAACAATAAAAAACAAGAAAATAGAAAAATATGGTTCTAATTATAACAACCACATTCATGTAATAAACTGATAAATGAACAAATATTAACTTGTATCTATTTGTATCAAATTTGTACAGTATGTCCAGTCACTCAGGTTGTGCACAGACTGAACAAACCACCGTGATATTACAAAAATAGCATGATATTTAGAAAAGCCATTTTCTAAATACCTCAGTGACACAGCAATGATTCAGTGACACTTCAGAGTGACATTAATGCTTGTTGCATTTGAGCTTTTCTCTTTTCAAGAGAAAAGACTGAAAAAGGCACCGCACACGCAGCCTGGCTTTACGCTGCTTTCGTGAAATTGCGGCTGTTTCGTGTTTAACATTTAAGATGTCAAGTGCTGTTCTATGAGCGGATGATATAGTACGTTTCAAAAAATAGCAAGCCTACCTGCAGTAGGCTGTGAAGCACAGATGCACTGTAGAGTTGCTATCACCACCAAATGCCACAGGATTACATGTAACAACCTTAAAAATCACCCTCAGCCCCTGTACGTTCTGTCAAACAACACATTTCTTCTTGTTACCCTCAGTGGTGGTGGCAATATATCCTTGTAGTCAAACGACTGTGTTTTGAATCCCTGATCAGCTCTGAAAATCTGATCTTGAAAAGTAAATAAGTCAAACGCTCCCTTGGCTTGCCAACTACCCCAGAGATGCCCTTGAGCTGCACACTTAACCTCCAGATTCTGAAGAAAAGCTGCTCAGTGGCCAGCTGAAAAAAGACCTGCAGTTATATTGGGCTGCTTCCAGGTGCCACTAAATATTACTGTGTTGATGTTAAATGAGTTCCTTTCAGTGTGCCTGCTTCAGACATTTTTCACATTCATAATTGGCTGTGGCTGAGAGTGTGCACAGTACACCGATATAAGAATCTAGGCAATAGAAGAAAACATGATAGTATTAATATAATGACAACCTGAGACATACTGAGAAATCTGTATGTCTGTACAGAAATTGCTAAATAATGATGTCTTAATTAACTGGCTTACGTAGATGGATAATTACACATTTACATTGGGAAAGAAGCCGAATGCCTATATATATATATATATATATATAGAGAGAGAGAGAGAGAGAGAGAGAGAGAGTTGTACCCTGTGAGACATTCTGTTGTCTCCTGTTTACATGCATTTGCAAAAAATGTGATCTTTTTATGCTCTTCGGGGAGAAGAAGGTTTAGCAGGTCTTTCTTACTCAAATTGGTAAAAATCAAATTTTTTGACATACAACAAGTCCCAAAGTACTGCATTTTAACTGTGGAGGGCCTTGTGCCAATCAATCACCTGAATGGAAAATGTGATTTACAAGGCATCCATACAACCTAAAGGAGTGATAAATTAACTGGGAAAAATATCCTTTGTTGATCCCTCAAGGATATGACTGTAAATGTCCTTATTCCCTCATGCCACGGGACTTTGTGTTGTTTTAAAAAACACATATACTCAGACACAAGCATATCTTTATGCATATATCGACGCCCTTTGTGCCAACAGCACGCTCATAAACCGAAAAGTTTATGCATTATGATCCTACAGCACAATAGAGCAACTGATCGCGTAGTGAATTTCTAAAAATAAGTCATCCAGTCACATTTTTTCCCTTCTTCTTGTTTGCTGTGGTGAAAGATTATGAGCAATTTTTGGGGCCAGGAAGCCTGGAGCACACGCTTTGCCTGAGGGGATTGAGTAATGGTGTAGTTAGTAGTACATGTACAGTAAGTAGGTCCTCTAAAAGTGTGTATCGAAAGTGAGTGAGAGTTGTAGCAGGTGGGGGGGAAGTAGACACCCCTCATACAACATACAAACAATAACTCATCCGTAACTAATGCAGTATCATCAATCTTAATTTTATCATGCAATCTGCAAATGGAACATGCTTCAGATTTGATAGCCGCTGGTGTACTGGTCACGCAACACACAGCTCGCATCATACAGTGTTTATTGCATGTTTTTGTTATTTGACAAAACAGAGAGAGAGAGAGAGAGGGAGTTCTTTCATGCAGAGAAAATGTTTTGCTTATGGATTACCGCTGAGGTACTTACGTTGATATCAACAAATACTCAGATCACAAGCATTCTGTCCTGCTGCAAAAGTATTTTTCCATCCTTAAATGTGCATAAGCTTCTTTGAGCTGTCCCCGCATCTGCACAGCTGCGCTGAGGAATCGTTCCCTGTCACCACATCTAAGCCACTTAGCTCACCTCAACAGGGAGGGAGAGAGAGAGAGGGAGGGAGGGAACCACTCTGGGATGATAACCAATGTTAAGAATTTCAAGCGAGAAGAGATTAGGCCACATTCGGCTACAATGGAGAGAGGACTAAAGGGAAGGACTTTTCTCAGAATCCAAAGCAGTGCTGTGAGGATTGAACCAAAACAGAATATCCTTTTAAAAAGTGTCTCAAGTATTTGTAAGATAAATCTATCTGGTATTATACAAGTTTTAGCTCAGATTTTTTACAATTCAGCAACCACTTTTCTACACCTCCCTATGTGACAGCGAATGTCTCGCACTTTGAATGCAGTAATCGACCCTGACACCCACTTTGACTGCCTCGTTATATAACTGTCTCACGTAAATATGACCACACTAACCAGAGAAAGAATGAACAATGACATGATTTAATGCTTGTGTATATTTGTGCGTGTGACTTTGTGAATAAAAGATTCATCTGACAGCTTCAGAGTTGATGGGATTTTTTTCAGCACACTCAGCAATATCTTGCACCCCCCCCCCCCCCTTCTTTTTTCCCTACCTTGTCTCCTTGTCTCCTCAAATAAGCACTGAGTCTGTATTCTAAAGCTGACTTAGGGGTGTTTGAAATGCATGGCGGTGCAGCAGTATGATAAACACCACCCTAGTTAGACCACTGAGGGAATCTACATCAGGGTTCACTTGAGGGCAGACAGCATTCATCTATGAAGTGCTCTGATGTGAGCAATAAGCTGGTGTAGCCGATATTATGGGTCAAAAACCTCATGGCAGCATTGGAGTACAAAGAAGCTTTGACCACAGCAGACATAAAACAATAGCATCAATACGGCAGTTCTTTGTTGTGTGATAGCGAGCCACCATAGCGACCAAAACTATTGAGGAAGTCTATTAAGAAACTTGAAATTGCTTCTCTCTGGCTGCTTGACTGCCTGACTTCGCTTTCCATTTTCAGAATGGCCCAGACAGTGGGGACAGGGAGGATGGCCTTTATTGTTCTAATGTGGTTACTCTGTATGCCCTCACAATCGTCTTCTTGCTGTGAGAACCTTAGGTGCCACTAGAAATGAATTCCACAGCAATTATTAATGTATTTTTTTATATATATAAAAGTGGTTATTTCTGTTTCTTAGCAGAATATTTAAAAAATACTTCACAGATATCATTAGAAGGGCTCGAATCAACACGTAAAAGATCAAAGTTTGCATGAATTGAATTTCTAAGAATAAAATTTTTAGCTCATCCAGCAGGAGGACTGATACTACTACATCAATGATGTTCTGGTTTACACTTCTAGTACAGTTTTATACTGTTTTTTTTTTTTTAAATGAGAGGTGTATATACACTATATGGACAAAAATACTGGGCCACCTACACATTACACTTACTTGGGCTGTGCGGAGGAGGCCAGGGGAGGTTTGGAACTCGGCAGGTATTGAGTCCGCAGAGCGCTGGAGACTTTTACGCACTACTGTATGCCCCTCAGCACTCAGCGACCCGGCTCGGTAACTTTGCGTGGTCTGCCGCTTCATGGCTGAGTTGTTGTGGTTCCTAAACATTACACGTGGGATATCCAGCCGGGAAGACATTCACAGACTGACTTGTTGCAACAGTGGCATCTTTTCACAGAATTCGATGAGGTCTTTAGAAAGACTCATTCTTTCACAAGTGTTTGTAAAGGCAGACTGCATAGCTAGGTGCTGTGGAACTAAAACCTGACTTCAGAGATTAAGAGGTGCAGCTCAATACTTTTATTGTGGTATGCTGCACTTATTATGTAATTAAATCTACCTTCTTTCTAGTTGCCTTCAAGATTAAATGTCCTAATTCAGTGCTCTGATTTAAAAACCATCTTCTGAAGCTACAGTTTCAGAGTTAGTCTTTAAGTGTGTAATATGAGAATTATGTGAAATTTGTTATATTATAAAACAATGTTTCTACACTTCTTTTTTTTTTTAATCCAGGGCTCCAGATGAAGTCATTTGCTATGCAAAAATATATTTATACTAACCAGAGAATCCAGAGAAAAGGGGCATTCTTTCTTTGTTTGCCATGTTTCTTATTAACACAGTAAACAGAGACAGCTAATTATATATTGCATCTCCATTTTATTTTTTGTGTACTTTTCCATCTTTTTCTGTCCTTGAGTTACAGGGGGAAAAAAATCATTTGTGTTTATCGCATTTTCTAACTTTTTTCCTCCTATTGTGAGATGGCTATTTGCCCAGCAACCCAGCAACCCAGCTAGGTAATAGCAGTTTCCCAGGAAAAAAACACTGCCAGCCAAATTTGTTTGTTAAAGCAAGGGATTGAACCTGTAGCTACAATGTTGAGCAAGCTTCTTTCTTTCTTTCTTTCTTTCTTTCTTTCTTTCTTTCTTTCTTTCTTTCTTTCTTTCTTTCTTTCTTTCTTTCTTTCCACTACTGTGGCACCTGCTGAAAATATCCATTTAAGATGATCAGCATAACAGAATGGTGTTATTATGAGACTGTGTCATTATTTTTAACAAAATGACACGTGCAAGGCCTCATGTATAATGTAGTGTTGTCTCAGGAACTAAGACCTCAAGACAAAAACACTTTTCATATAGTAGCTGTGAGAAAGCATTGTTCCTCTGTTCTAATTAACTGTATCACAGCTATGCCAAAAATACACTCAAGGACTGATTTGTTTTAGGCATATGGAGACGGGGAGAAAAAGATCTTCAGATAGAACACCCATGTCTGTGGGGAGAGAGACCCTGAAAACCTGCATAAATTACTATGTTGCTCACAGAAATCTCTCATTTCTCTGTATAACGTGACCTAATTTCTTGTACCTGGGGGACAGCATCTCTAACTCCCCCTCCATCTCAACACTCATGCAGAGGCAAAGCATTGCATCAGAGCACTGAACATGGAGAACTGAGGCTTTGATGACGTGAAATAAAATGCAGTTCACCACCGGGTAAAATCTGGTATCTGAAGCGGCTCTGCAAATGTCATTAGTGAGCTCTCGAAATTCATTGTTTGCTATTGTTTTAAAAGCAAATATCAATGCTGATCCAGTGCCGATGTGGGTCTTATCTGAATGTTTGCGTGGAAGTGTCTGTACGTAGTTTTTACATGTTTTTCACTTAGGCAGTGATACCTGCTAATATTCAATTAATTTTCAAAGACACAGCTTCTTAGAGGGGCTAGAAAGAAGGGTTAGGTAGCAGGGAAACATCCTGAGGGGCTTGCATTTTTTTATTGCATAACTGAGCAATGAACATATAACATCTTGTTCATCCAACAATGGAGACAATTTGGATAAAAACATGATTTTGGACATGGTGGTCTTGCCATAGCTGGATAGTGGTTGTGAAGCAAAAGGTCGGGAGTTTGGAATAACAAGAAAGTTTTTAAAATTAAAATTTTATTTAATCAGAAAAGTTTGTAATGTAGTGATACTATGGGTCAAAAGCTAAATGGGTTATTTGAGCAGTGGTTAAGGCAATGATTATACTTTACATTAGACTACAATATGT
>JAVDPK010000475.1:197255-213709 GCA_034780415.1 Cichlasoma orientale | reverse complement strand
TTATGAACTTGGCTTATTTCCTCATTTGGACTCTTTTCATCCTGACTGTATGACACCTTACAGTTGATCAAAGTCTTTATGCAGTTTCAACACTGCCAGCAACTGATAAATTTACCCTCATAAATTTACTCTCATGCCAAGGCATTTGCTTCATCTGTGGTGGGCTGTGAATCCCTGTAAATGTTCTTTTAGGAATCAATAGGGCCATATCTTTTCCCACAGTGCCTGTGGTGACTGTAAACGATCTGAGGAGAGGCAGTTGTGTGATACAGGGAAGATAATTGCTTCTAGGAGTCCAAACACTTTAAGAAATTACCTTTTTCTTTTCATCAGGGTCAGGCTAAGTTTTGTTATTAATAAAATCTGTGTGCTTGATAGGGATACTGAAGGTAACTGAACACCTGAGAGAGATACACACATGCTTGCGGGTGGGTGTTGCATCCACATAGCGTGTTCCAGCCATTTCGGTGCATACAGTCATGGTAAAAGAAAATTAAAGCCTTTTTTACAGTAAGGTTTTACATATCAAAACATAATAAAATGATCCTTAGCAGGTCTGAAAATTAGGTAAATACAACCTCAGATGAAAAACAGGTTATGACATATTACACCGTGTCATTATTTATTTACCAAAAAGGCAGAAGCAGTGTGTGAAAAACGAAGTACACCCTTACTGCTAAGTGGAAGCCAGGTGCTGCTTATCACATGTACTTTATTAACTATCAGCAAGTATGAGCACCTTTATAAAAGCAGAAGTTTGGGCAGTTTGCAGGGCTGGAACATTCAGGTGTGTGTAAACACAATGCCAAGGGGCAAGGCATTAGCAATGATCTCTGAGAAGTGATTGTAGCTGCCCATTAATCTGGGAAGGGAATTTAAAAAAAAAAAAAAAAAAAAAAAAAAAAAAAAATTGAAGCCCATCATTCTACAATGAGATGGCTTATTCAGAAGTGGAAACATTCAAAGACTGTTGGCAATCTTCCCAGGAGTGGAAACTGCAAAAATTCAAGAGCTGCATTTTAGACTCTACCGGCCTCAGTTAGAATGTTAAATGTTAAAGTTCATGACAGTACAATTGATGAAAGACTGAACAAGTATGGCTTGTTTGGAAGGGTTGCCAGGAGAAAGCCTCCTGTCTCTAAAATAATATGGCAGCACAGCTTGGAGTTGCAAAGTTGCATTTGAACAAATTACAAGACTTCCTGACTTTTGGCCATAATGCACGGTGCCACCTTTCTTGAAAACCAAACACAACATATCGGCACAAACACCTCATATCAACCGTCAAGCACGGCGGGAGAGGGGTGGTGATTTGGGCTTGTATTGTAGCCATAGGACCTGGGCACCTTGCGTTGAACATGAACTCCTCTGTATACCAAAATATTCTAGAGTCAAATGTGAGGCTGACAGCTAAAGCTTGGCTGAAACTAGGTCATGCAACAGGACGATGAGCCCGAGCACAGCAGCAAATCTGCAGCAGAATAGCAAAATGCTCTGCTGGGACCTTAAGAGAGCTGTGCATAAACAAATGCCCACAAACCTCAATGAGATGAAGCAAGGTTGTAAAGACAAGTTGGCCAAAACTCCTCCACAACCATGTGAGAGACTAACAAAATCATACAGAAAACAGTCACTCCGAGTTATTGCTGCTGAAGGTATAAGCTGTTGAAACATGGGTTATATTTAGTTTTTCACAAACTTCTTCAGCTTTTCGGCTTCGTTTATGTTATATAAATCATTAAAAGGGGAAATCCTTTACTTATACATTTAGAATTTTTTTTTTACCATATTTATCATGACCATTCATTGAGCAGTGCATCACTTACACTGCATAAATGCCAAAGCCATCCTAAGTATAATTCTCAATACAAAGGAAATAATATTGTGCTCACAAATGTAAGATATCAATCATGCAGTCATATCTGTGTGTCCTCTTGATAGAGAAAGTGACTGCACCATTTGGAGAGCTAAATATACTGCACGTTCTTGCAATATCACAAACCCCCAGGTGCCTGTTTATATCAACGTCCCCTTCTTCTGTATCTAATACACAAAGGATCCTTCTGTGTGATATCTGATTGGGGGCCAAGCACACCAAAGACAAAGTTATTTACATATCCCACATCTGTGTACACGGTTCCCATTTATCATCAAAGTAAAATTTATGGATAGGCAGTTCAGTGAACGATATTAATCAAGCACAAATCCAAAAGGAAACAGAAATCAGGAGCCAGAGGACAGCAAGTTCTTGTCTGTGTGCTGAAGGCCCATGTCTTGGGTAAATATTGCATAGAGCTAAAGTGTAGGAGTAAGCAGAAACAGCAAAGAGAGGGAGCATAGTGTGCAGAAAGTGGGTTTCTTCAACTCAGCATTTTGGCGCTGCCTGATGTGCTGGAATATACACTACACTGATGTTTTTGAGGGACAAAGTGATATGGTTGCAAGATGCAATGTTAGTTCTCATTTCAAACCAGGCATCTATAACAGCACCAATGAAAAAGAAAAAAAATGCATGTAACATACAGTAGTTTTCTGAACTGGTAGACATGCATTAATAGAAGGACAGTCACTGTTGGAGGGGGAAAGATATACAGTTTCAGTGGTGCACTGTAGGTGCAGTAGTAGTGATGTAATTTAAAATACTCGCACGAGTCAGTTTCAACAGGATCATCAAATGGTCATAATCTCAGCAACAAGGGTCACTTGGTGAAAAGATCCATCCTTCCTAAGGTCTCAATGTTCATGAGAGTAAGTTCACAAAGCACTTAAAGACCAGCACCTGTAGACTGAAAGCATCTCTTCCCTGACTTCTATGTGCTGAAAGCTGCAAGTTACACACAGCATCACAGCTGGGTGCTCCGTGCCTCAGTACCACATGCCTCTTACTGGAGAAACAGACCTAAGCACACATAAAATTATAGTATTAATATTTGGCAATAGCTGAAGTTTTTTTGTCCATGGTATATATTATGCCATCAAGTATTTCCATTCTAACATTGTTTTGGTACTGATTAATAAAGGTGGGTATTTGGGAGTTAACCAGTACACATACAGTCTATCTGCATCAATACATAATGGCATTAATATCAATATTCTTACCTAATTTATTAGGTTCAATATACTCACATTATAAATGTAATATTTAGTACAGAAATGATCAAACCATGTTAAAGATTAACTTGTCAATTTGAGTCAACTTGTCAACTTGTCATGTTAATATTTTTAGTGAAGTTTGTGGAGAAGGCAGGCACTTTATTCAGAAAATCCAAAACCCAACATAAGAAATAGAACATAGCTTATGGTACCATTAGGTTGCCAGCTAGCTATGTAACACAGAGACACCTCAGAAGGCGCTTCACAACCAAAATTATTGCAACCATGTGCAATTTCCCTTTGCAACGGTTGCTTCGAAGGTGGGGACCAGGTCATTTGCCACGTTCAAAGTAATGTTGGTGCATCGAGAAGTTGATAAAACAATAATAAGATGGATTGAGACTGCTATCAGTCTGTAATTGATGGCAAATCCATGCAATGGGTTTGTGATAACACAGCAATTAACTGTGCTAAATTGTCAAAAACTGCAAATCTGGTTTTATCAACATCCACCAAAATTCATTTGAAACAGAAATTCACATTTGTTGCTTACATTCAGAGTCGAGTCAGAACGTCATACATCTGAAACAGAAAATCTGAAATTCCTTCACAAACAGTGACTTAGTTACTGCAGAACAGCGATTTAACTGCAAAATGATGTAGGTCAGCCTTGCCTTTATATAGGAATTTAACCACAATACAACCACTCAGCACCAGTTAAGGTAAGTCCCCTATTGCAAAGAGACATATTGCAGATGACGTCCACTCAATGGTGCAGAGTAACTCAGATTCATTCATATCCATCTGTGTTTATAAATGAGCAATTATTGAACGGCACTTATTTGCAAACTTTTGCTAATCTGTCTGAGAGTGATTACAATCAGTCTGAGTCAGACCACAAATTGTTTATAGACAGGTTGCCTTCCGCCAAGCTGACCTGTGCAATCAGCTCGCGACTGAAAATAGCGGCCCAGAAGCTGAGTGTGCTGCATGCTCAACTACCTGCAATTGGTTGCCGAATGCAAAAAAATAAATAAAATTAAAATATTTATGCAATCACAGGGCAACTATTGATTTTTCTTAACTGCAATGAGGTTGCTATCCTACTTTTACTGTGTTACTGAACTAGAAGCAAATGAATGAACTAGAAGCCAGCTCGCAATGGGAGACCCCCGGCCACAACTCTGACCACATCATCACATCATCTTCACCCTCGACCTTCATTCTGATGTCAAATACACATATGTAATGTTCCATTACTGACTCTTGTACGATCATCACCTTATTCTTAGAAGAAAATCTGTCCTCAAACAGACATAGAAACTCCTGCGAAAGTGCTCAAACCTGCTTTTGTGATAGTTCTTACTACAGTAGATGTCTTGAGAGCCGATTTCATAATGATTCTCTCTTTTTATTCCTTGCTTTCACAATCACGCACACACACACATGCACACACACAAACACAGACTTAGAAGGTGAAGGCATTGCCAGCAACGCTGTCTTGGCAGATGATAATGATAGCATTACTGAATGCTACTGAGCTCATCAGAGTTTTGACCAATTCAGTCTTCTGATCTATATCAACCTTCGCTGATTATTTAGCTACTTCCAACATTTCATGCAAGGTAATAAAAATGACTCATATGCCCCTCATTTTCACGTAACACACAAAGAAAGGCAAAATAAGTTACACAGTTGTCAGTATTTTCACACATACACATACAGATAGAAAGAATCACTTGTGTACAGCAAACTCACACTCACTTTTTATGCTTTGTCTCACTCTATGTAACACAGATAAACACAGATAAACACATGCACAAACACACACACACACACACACACACATGAACACACACACCGACAGGCACACACACACACACACACACACACACACACACACACACACACACACACACACACACACACACACACACACACAGACTGTACATATCAGCAGCAACATCTCTCCTGACACCTCCAATCAGTTTGTTGTGTTGTTCACATGCTGTCCCTGGAGTGAGTATATGTTGTGAGCAGGGAGTGGGGAAAGAGAACAAAGACAAACCGCAGTGTATGGAAATAAGAAATCTGTCCATGTTTGTGTCTTCAAGGTCTAATGCATGGAAAGGACACAAATACAATGGCTTTTAATATCTATACACAAAGGTGTGATTTATCTATCAACAAGTCATACCAAGGTCAGTAAAGGATAACAGATTTAAACACGAACTCGCTGAGAGTCTGTGCCGATGAATTTATGATGCAGAATGCACTACATGGACCCAAGTACTGGGCCAAGTACATATTACACCTACGGGAGCTGCTCGGTCACGGACACCCATGCCACGAAGCTTTTGTGCTGATGTTAATGTCGGAGGAGGTTTGGAACTCCGCAGTAACCGAGGCACTGAGTATTGGTGACTTTTACACACCGTGCCCCTCGGCATTCAGTGACCCAGCTCTGTAACTTGATCTGACACCTTGCGGCTGAGTTTCTGTGTTTCCTAAACGCTTCTACTTTGCAATAATAACACTTACAGCTGATCGTGGAATATTTAGGAGGGAAGACATTTTACAAGCTGATTTGCTGCAACAGTGACATCCTGTCACAGCACCACGCTCTTTGAATGACCCATAAATGTTTGTAAAGGCAGACAGCATGGCGGGGTGTTTGGTTTTATACAGGTGTGGCACACTGTTTTTGTTAACATAGTGTATCAAATTTACCTCTTTCATAGTATTCATTTTAGCTGTAAGTGCCCTGACATTATAATATGCGTTATTAGTATGCAACACTGGCTCAGAGCTGTAGATTTCATGCTGCGTGAAGGTCCAGTTATTTTCCTTCGCCATGCTGGAATTACTGTAACATGGTGTTTAGGGTCAGAGTCCTATGTTTCACTCATTTCATTTAAAGTGACTTTTGCAACTCAGACTTAAATCACAAAAATTAAGGCAGTTAAAATGAACTAAAAAAATAAAAAGAATTCAAGGTTATTTTAAACTAAGAGATACTGAAACAGGCCCGAGATATTGCGATCTATAGTCTAGTTGAATGCATGAGTTCTGTTCCAGAGTAAAAGCCTATTTATCTCTGTTAAGAATGCTGTTCATGTAGCAAACTGAAATGGCAATTACCTGTGGTATAAATGCCAGTCAAGAATTTTTGAGCAATAGTTTGACATTTTACCAATTATATATTTGCATGGTTTCTTTTTGAGGAATTTTACATGTGAATGAAAAGTTTAGGCCACCTGTTTTTCATCATTTTCAGTCTTTGTATTGCCTCTGTAATCTGCTTGGGATATGCGGTGAAAGGGTTAAAGTTTCAGTAATAGTGGTGACATGCAATAAAAATAAAAACATCTAAGGGAGCATTGTAGCAAGGTTCTTTGATATCTCTCTGTCCATAAGTACTCAAAGTGATTCTCCTGTAATCACAGGCAGACTAACCTACACAGAGCACGAGCAAATAATCCCCAAACCCCAAAACAGAGCCAAACCACATCATGTGTTCAGGCGTCCTGATTGCCGCACAGTCAGGATTACTAATGCTTTCAAAGTAAATTATACTGCGTGCAACTGTTTGGGATTTTAGCAGAGCAGGAATCAGGACTCCTTCAGTGCCACAGCATTCCTTTTTGTGTTTGTCAGCAACTCAAAAGAGATGCAAAATCAGGATTCTGCAACAGTATTCTGAAGTATACAACGTGTTCTACTTCTATAACCGCATTTATGGATGAGAATACACTCTCTCTTAAATGGCATGGACCATCGCTGACTTCCTATATCACCGCACAACTCCTGCACCCTCATTTTTTAAAAGCAGCACGATGCTATATAAAATACAACCATCTACATCCCTATTTTCAGACACGATTTAATGCTGTTCCATTTAAAAGTTTGGACACACTCACCCACTTTTGACAGGTGCTGTGAATGTAAAGTTCAAAACAGTTCTAAATCCTGAGTTAACATATTAATTAAAAAAAATGCTCTTTAACATCTTGAACATGCATACATGAGTTTAGGTTTTTTTACAATAGCCAGCTGGCTGTGACATGAAATGTTATACTGTCAAATTTATGGCACCTCACTGCAATATTCTACATAAATTTGGTTCAAGTTAGTTTGAATTCATGTATGTGGATTGAATTTATTCAAAATTGACTTTCCGAGTGCTATCACTATTACATTATTCAGGTGCCAGCTATGAGCTTATCTGGTATGTACTGCCACAGGGAGTTCAATGTTGTGTTTAAGTTAAGCCTTTAAGGCATCACCTTTCAGGGTTTCTAGCCACCCAAATAAATTTGCAGCATGAGGCTAAGTTTAGACTTAATTTAGGCCAACAATGTTTTTCTGTCCAAAAAAGCAGGATTTGCACTTGGAGAGATGAAAACGTAATTTAAAAAAAAAAAAAACCTTTTCTCACAGTGTATTAAGTATACAGAAATGAATATTGATAAGAATAAGCTGTACCAAACTCAAAAATTAAAAAAAAAACAAAAACAAACATCAGGCCTCTTAAAATTTCTGAGTTTGTTGTTACCCGCCATCAATAGCTTGTTTTCAACTGAACTGTGAGGCAACTATGCAAATGAGAGTAGACCTAGTCAATCTGTGACTGAGACAGGAAATGGAGGCTGAATATTCCAGCATGTTTGGTGGTTATGTGATATTATGCATGCAGACCGTTTGGAAATGAGCCACCCATACTGAAGATGGAGTGGACAGGAAAACACCCGTTTCCAGGTTTTGAAGTGGCACTCTTTCACAAGTACCACTTCATTCCCAAACAAGCCTTCTTGTAGCAGTATTTAGACTTTGCTGCCAGATTCAGTGGTGGGTTTATGTATCAAGCAGATACATGAAGGTATTACACAATGAATGAGGTACTCTCACATGACTGCTCATTCATTCTAATGAAATGTGCTCAGGGAAAGCATATACTAAAAATGAGTCGTACTTTTCCTACACTAAGCCGGCCTGAGAGAAATATTGTCTGGAAGCTTCTTCTAACCACTGCATCATTTTTAATAGATGTGCTGGTCAGAAAATTTCCATAATATTTGAATTACTGCTTCTGATGTATTAGTTGTGTGTTGCAAAAACCTATTTCTGGACCTGAAGTGGAGTAAACAAGCGCACGAACCTCACCACTTTCTTAACTACACGTGTTCAGCTGCTTGTTAAAGCAAATGTCTAATCAACAAATCACATGGCAGCAGCTCAGTGTATTTAGGCGTGGTCCGGATGACCTGCTGAAGTTCAAACTGAGCATCAATCAGAATGCAGACAAAAGGTGATTTAAGTGACTCTGAGTGGGGCAAGGTTGTTGCTGCTGGACGGGCTGGTCTGAGTATTTCAGAATATCCAGTGAGTGGCAGCTCTCTAGGTTAAAGTGTCTCGTTGATATCAGGGATAAGAGGAAAATGATGATGACGTATGCAGGAGAGCATCTCTTTTTTTTTTTGACCAACTGACCATTTTTTAAGTGCTGCGGGCTACCTGAGTATTGTTGGTGACCATGTCCACCCTTTATGACCGCAGTGTACCCATCTTCTGATGGCTCCTTCCAGCACGATAACGTACCATGTCACAAATATCAAATCATCACAAACCGGTTTCTTAAGCATGACAGTGAATCCCATCCAATCCAATCCAATAGAGCACATTTGGGATGTGGTGGAACAGAAGATTGTCATCACAGATGTGCAGCCCACAAATCTGCAGCAACTGTGTGATGCTCTCTTGTCAACATGGTCCAAAAATCTGTCAGGAATGTTTCCAGCACCTTGTTGAATCTGTCCTTAAAGAATTCAACTCAGTGTACCTTGTGAAGTGTCTGGTGAGTGTATATTAATACGCACACAGTTTGCCCATTTGATTGCAATGGAGAGAAAAATGCACTAAAATCCACATGCATATAGTTATTTTTTAATCTAACATAACACATTTTTCTATTAATAAAAATTTATCTTCAGTGCCAGAAAACCAGATCAATTGTAGTTGTGTTCTTCTGCTGTATCAGGACCTGGCTTACCTACCCACAACACAATGTGACTTCTGACATTTATGTTGACGATACGGTGTGTTATGCTTGTAGTGACTAATGTAGCTTCGAGCCCAGTCAGGCAGAGATTAGAAGCAGGCTAAAGATATCTGCACTTCACCTCGCCAGTTTTGTTTTGTTTTTTTAATTTGTGCCATCTCCTGGGGCAGTTTATGAGACTTTTTGAAGCACCCCTCAGGACCTGTAAACAGACTTTGATGTGTAAAATAATGTAAGTTCCTCTTTAACCTAACTACACTATTTTGGCTGTTGTTCAATTAGCTGTTTTCTCCCTTGTAGTTTGTTTTTTTCTCACTCTGATAAATTTGTAACCGCAGACATAAGCGTGCTCTAAAGACAACACTTAACATTCCCTTAAAGTTATCTTCACTCTGCTTTAAATTATTCTGCCATTTCACGCACTTGACTTTTGTCAGCCTGATACTAAGATGTGAACAGAGATATATTATTTATCACTGCCTTCATTTTCTTTTGATTGTAAATGACCACAGTTTTTTTCTTTGGTGCTCTGATTACAATTGCATCTGTTGTTTTCTAACCTATACTGTATGACTCCCTCAGGACATGCGGCAATCGCAGCCTCCCAGTGTCTTGTTTACACTACAAAATGTTAAAATTACAACAAAACACATGATACCACTTTAAATTAGCAGTAGCTGGATTTCTCAACAATACACATACTCAGTACACACATGAGCCAAATAACACATGACACAAGCACATAGAGGTTCATTTGTCAAGTAGGTTATCCCAGGTGGGAATAGTATTAAAAGGAATAGCATTTACTTTTAATGTCAAAGGGAGAACATCAAGCAGAGAAAAGAGTATGAAATTAAGACATTTTCTTTTAAGGAATGTGTTCATTTTCACCTCTGATCAAGTTTTAACTTTAGCTCCATAGATCAGAGAATACTCGTGTATCCCTGTGGTCTGGTGGATGGATCATATCTGACACAATTCAGTCTTTGAGACTGAGCTGCATGCTTATGTTCAGTCTGACCTAAAACATGTCTAAGATCTCTCGTGGGTCACAAAAACATCTAAAAGACAGACCATCGGGGCACACTGGAAGGAACAAGAGGACCAGGAGGCTCAGCTCTCTTCTGTTTTAGAAATACGCGTGTATGTGCATGTGAATGTGCATGTGCATGTGCATGTGCATGTGTATGTGTATGTGTATGTGCATGTGCATGTGTTCGTACATACTGTGTTTGTGGGTGAGGCAGAAGAGAGACAAAGAGGCTGTATGAGAGCTACAATCAGGAATCAGCTGCAAAGAAAAATGGAACCATTTCTTTTTGAGTATAACACTAAAGGCCTATTTTCTCTTTAGCTGAGGGACTTAAGAGCAATGCACAATCTTGCAGGGTTTCACAACCTCACAAGAATGAGGAAACGTGTTAAGGCATTAATGCATTTCAATTCATTTTACTCTGGTGTGGTTTTACAGTTTTTATTAACACTGTAGTTTACTTTCATTCAAACCTATTATTGCCTTACCTTTTATCATCCAAATCAGCCAAATTAGTCAGAGAAGGAAACAGATACAAAATATCGACAAGCCAAAAGTGAAAATGTTACAGAAAATTGCAGCTGCAATCGGCTGCTCATCAGTTACATCTGACAACTTATCTCAGTTGCCAATAACTTTTTCTGGGGATGCACTGAGTGGTCTTCAGCAATGGTTTCAATTTCTGAAAGTTTTTTTTTTTTGGGACATTGGCTGCTTTTTCACTCATTCTCACTACAGTCCTTAAACCTGATCAGTTTCTTTTTTGTTTGTTAAGCCACCTGTCACTCACCTATGAATCAGTCAAGCATAGGAAAAGCAGCTAACTCAAGAGATAAACCAGTGTTGTGTTTACACATAACAGACAACTTAGCAAATTTTCCAATTTTGAACTGTATCTTCAGACACTTTGTTACCGCCTGTTACAAAAACACACCATTTGTTCTCATTTCTTTATAGAGTGATAAATCCAAATTTGACATTTTTGTCATCCATGTGTACTGAGATCAGGAGAGAGGTGCAGCAATGAGTCTCTACAGCCATCTCTAAAACATGGTGGAGGCCCTGTAATGGATTGGGGCTGCATTTCAGCCAGTGGGAATTAGGAAAGAAGAAAAGTATCTTCAGATATTGCGTCACCATGCAATACAATCTGGAAAATGACTGACTGGAAACAGCTTTATTTTTCTGCATGACAATGATCCCTAAATAGCAGAAACATGGCCATTCCGCTATTAAGGGAGTCATTGTTACCTCGAGGTCACAAAGAAGGCTTTTTCTTCCTTACCTTCTTGTAAGGATTTGCTAAGGTCTTTTGTGCAAGGATTTAACAAACTTTAATGGAACTCTGCGTAGGACAAGATAAGGAAAAAATCTTTAATACTTATGTAAACATTTTGAGAAAACCTTAAAAAGAAACCCTTTAAGGAACATCTTAAATTAATGTATTTTGCTTAACCTATCATCCCCATAAATATTAAAATGTGTTTTATTTTTTTTAAAAACAGAGCATTCAAAGGAGTGGCTCAGAGAAGAGAAGGTAAACAGCACTGACTCAGTAGATGAGATCACAGCTAAGATGTTCAATAGGGAATTAAATTTCTCACAAAAAGCTTTGGGGACTGCTGTACACACATCTAAATCTCCAAGTAGTATTGTGCTGTCATAAGAACTGTCAAGACACACTTAAATATTCCCATGACAGCACACGACACCTTGTAAATAGTAGATTGACTCTTGAATGGGAAACGGCTGTTAGTAGTAGAAAAACATGAAGCTCATTAGAGAAATAAAGTCCCCCAAAGTCTGCCATTGAAGTTCGTTTTGCAAGTAAAATGAGGTTTGTATCACACGAGTTATTTATAGTCTGTTGGTCACTCTACATTATTTCTACAAAAACGTAGTATTTCTCAGTGCTAAATGTATGTTGTTGGCCTTTAATTTTATTTTTGTACTAGTTCAGCTGAACTGATGAGGGGAATTTTTTTTTTTCACAAGTTTCATGACGTCTCGGGTGGTTATGCCCAACAGACATTTTAACATTAATGCCATAAGATGGTTTGTATACTGAGATGATAATTTGGGAATATGATTTAAATTAGGGGTTAAAAGAGTATTGGCAATTGGTACTCGGAGACAGTGGTACATATGAGGCGCTAGTACTGTCAGGAAAAAGTTAACTTTGCCCATACCTGACAGCATACTATAGTCACGTCTTAGGTTTCAGTGTAAAGAAGCAGTTTTGAGCTAAAACTGGTTCTGAAAAAAAAAATCTGTAGTCTTGGAAATTAGGCCTTCAGCCTTTTTGTTCTCAAAAGGCTCTCTTTAATTTGCCTATGGAGCTCGTGGCACTGCTTGAATTCTTGTTCCCATTTACAGTATTCTGCGAAAGTCTTCAGACCCCTCATTCCTTTGCATTTTGTTTCCAAGTAGCCATTTTGTTAAAGTGGGCTTAAGCAATATTTCTAGGTTTGCAATTTTTTTTTTCTTTGGCTCCAGTACAGTCCTACCTGACCAACCTGACCATTTTCAAAGGAATTTTCAAATGAATGTTATTTGCTTGTTAAGCCATTTACAGTAACACTGGCCTATGAATTATTCAATCATTCAATAATCATAAAATAATTTTACACCAACAAGTTGATTCCCAAGAGATATCAGCCAAAACATGGCATATCTCAGCATGTGTGCAAAATTTTGAGGAAACTGGACAAGTGTAAGAAAAAAGAAGAAGTGGCAGACCTAAAAATGTATCTACAACAGATGAACAGTATCAGAAAGTTATATCTTTAAGAAATAGGGAAAAAAAAATACTTTTAAGATTAGCCTTAAAACTTGGGTCTGGATCAGGTGACCCTGAACCGTCCCTTAGTTATGCTGCAATAGGCTTAGAATGCTGGGGAGCTTCTCATGATGTACTGAGCATTTCTTCACTCATCTCTGTGTGTTGATACACCACTACTGTATTTAATCATTAGTAATCATTAAACTCTGGCTTGCTCTCCCGTAGTGTGTCTTTTGTTCTGTCTCACGCTGCTCTCTGCTCTTTCTCCTCACCCCCAACTGGTCGCACACCTACCTGAGCCTGATTCTGCTGGAAGTTTCTTCCCATTAAAGCGACGACTTTCCTTCCCACTGTCGCCAAGTGCTTGCTCATAGGGGGTCATGTGATTGTTGAAGTTTCTTTTATAATATTTATCTTACAATATACTGTACCTTGAGGTAACTGTTGTTGTGAACTAGCACTATATAAATAAAATTAAATTGAACTGAACTGAATAGTCTCTGAACAGCCCCTCCGCCACCCTGAAAAGAATAGGCAGTAGAAACTGGATGGATGGATGGATGGATGGGTGGATGGACTGCACCTATTTCCTATTTCCCTAGCAAAATATAAAGACATAAGGGATGGCTCAAGACTTTTGCACAACTATAAATACACAATACATTTCTTCCTAACACATATCTGTTCCTAAACCCAGTAATCACATTACAGTTACTAATAAAACAATGTTGCTATATACAATTCATAATTGTTTTATAGCTGCATGGATGATATAAAATGATATAATGATGATATAAAAAAAATCAAACGTGCCTTTATGAGTGCTTTTGCAAAAATTGTCTGATCCTAGTCTACAGCTCATGAAACTGGTGAAACTATCATCACACCTAATGTGATTTTCAAAAAGACACGAATGCGACCATAAAGTTCAAACTGTTCTCAGGTCAGAAATATCTTCAAAAACCTGCAAAGGCAGCATGCTAACAAAGCGTGTTGCTGAGATGAGTGTATGCTAACCTGAACCAATCCACGGGTTCACTGATTGTTTTACTTGGTCACAAATTTTGGGCTTCAACTGTATGGAAGGCATGATAGGAACTAGGAACTGTATATTCATTGTAACCTTGCAGGCGTTGCCACTCTTGCACTCTTCTGACTTTGAAAATTGTAAATTAGACATACAGAAATATGTCAAATAAAAATAAAAATAAAAAGGGTCTTAATAAATTGTTCATTAACTGCTTCAGTGTACCATTGCATGGACAATGTGAGAGGGATGGAGAACCATTCTTCTGAAAGATTTTCCATTACTTTAGTGTTTTGATGTCGGTGGTAGATAAGCATAGCTTGGGTCATTATATATGTGTACATGCATGCCATTAAAATCATGAACAGTATTACAGGGGGTTGCCTCTGGCTAAGTTGTAGCTTCAGGCTTTGATGGACAGGAAGACAAAGGAACTCTTAAACCAGCTGAGCCTGCACTAGGAGACTTGGAAGCATCTGCCCGAGGGGAGACGCTGGTATAGAGGATGAGGAACATGGGTAGGATCAGAGATCGTTTTTGACGCCTGTCTTATGATTGCTTAATCAAAGACAGCATGGACTGTTGAATATTACCTGACTTTTACAGCGCTCTATTAATCTGTGCTTTCAGCTATGTGCCAAGGTTGCCAAGGTTGCTGGGATACCTCGAGGTCACAAAGAAGATCGCTTTCTAGCTGATACAAAAGACCATCAACCTAGGAAGGAAAGGAAGCTACTGTTATTCCTAGTGAAGACATTTTCCCCATGAATACGATGTTATGCCCAGGTATCTGTAGCTGTCAACCTATGTTCTGGTCATGGGTAACCACCAGCAAGTGGTTTCCAAGGTGTTGGGCACTAACACTGCCTTCTCTGTTGTCTAAATATTAAGGATGAGGAAGTGCTTTTCTAACAAATGGATATATTAGAGGGATAAGCTGGAGACCAAACTCCAGCTGAATAACATCAAAGAAGTGTGGAGGGGGATGAAGCTGATCACAGGCATCAATCCAAGAGATCAGCAGCAGCAGGGGGGCAGCCTGGGCAGAGCCAATGAGCAGAATCTGTTTTTCAACAGGTTCAGTACTGGACCCCCTGTTGCCCCTCCTCACACAGCACCAATCCTAACACCTCCTCAGCCATCAATCAGTCCACCACTCCAACCACCTCTGCTAAGTGAGAAGCCGCAGGATGGGTGTCACCACTTCTGCTGTCTCCTGGATTGCTGACTGTCTGTCAGAGAGGCCTCAGTTTGTACAGCTGGGGGGAACCCTGTCTGATGTGGTGGTTAGCAATACTGGGGCACCACACGGGACAGCCCTATCTCCGTTCCCGTTTACCTCGTACACCTGAGATTTCCAGTACAACAGTGAAACATGCCACCTGCAGAAGTTCTCTGATGACACTGCAGTGGTTGGGTGTATTAAGTGTGGAGTACAGGGAGCTGGTGAGGAGCTTTGTGGAGTGGTCTGGCAGAAATCACCTCCTTTTGAATGTCAGCAAGACAAAAGAGATGGTGGTTGACTTCCAGGGAACAAAACTGCGACTCAGCCGATTAACATCATGGGAGAAGAGGTGGAAACAATGGACATCTACAGGCACCTGGGCGTTCACCTGAATAACAGACTGGACTGGAGGACCAACAGTGATGCTGTGTATAGGAAGGGAATGAGAAGACTCTACTTTCTAAGGAAGCTCAGATCTTTTAATGTGTGCAGCAAGATGTTGTAGATCTTCTACCAGTCTGTGATAGCAAGTGCCATCTACTCTGCAGCATCAGTGCCAGAGATGCCAGCAGGATCAACAAACTGGTACGTAACACTGGAACCATCACTGGCCACAAGCTTTTGAGACAGCGAGGAACAGGAGGTCACTGAACAAACTACTCTCTATTATGGACAACCCATCTCACCCACTCCACTCCACACTACTGACGCAGCAGAGCTCCTTCTCCCTCAGACTGATTCAACCTCGCTGGCATAAAGAACACTTCAGGAAATCCTTTCTATCATTCTCTATAAAACTGTATAACTCTTCTTTCTGTGACAGTTGAACACACCTGTCAGGACATAAGATCCCACACACATATTTCTGTATTATATATTCTTCTTATATCTGTCTTTTAGATTACTTGTGTACATATTCAGATTTCTAGTGTACATATTATTTACTAATGCAAATTATTAATGCACAATGTCAGTCTTACTATTACTCTTCTTTACCTACATTTATGTATTTTATTTATTTAGTTTTTATCACTGTCACTGTTGGATATGTATAGTTTTGCACTCTGTGCCTGTGGCACTTCTACTCTCACTTGTTATTGATTGAAAATTCTTCTATTTTCTTGCTGCTGTAACATAATTTCCCTTGCAGGATCAATAAAAGCATCTATCTATCTATCTATCTATCTATCTATCTATCTATCTATCTATCTATCTATCTATCTATCTATCTATCTA